>PVIJ01004184.1:0-121694 GCA_004024925.1 Scalopus aquaticus | reverse complement strand
TTTTTTTTTTTAAATTTTTTTTTATTTATACATACAAGTTGGGGTACAGGCCAGAGGCGTGGGGCAGTGAGAGGGTTCACCAGAGACAGAGTGGGGAGCAGAACAGGCAGATTCAGAAATACACTGCTGAGGGGAGCAGCGGGTGAGGCAGGAGAGGTCTGCCGCGCCATGTGGGATTCTCCCCAGCCGGGTGTTGAACTCGCGTGGCTGCTGCCAACAGCTCCACAGCGCAGCGCTTAACTGCTGCACCACCAGGGAGGCCCATTAAGACTTATTTTTTACTTATTTATGCACAGAAGAACTGGGGTGTCGGCCAGAGGTGCCTGGAAGGGGGGCGTGAGAGGATTCACCAGAGTGGGGAACAGAACAAGCAGATCTACTGAAATAAACTGCTGAGGGGAGCAGCAGGTGAGACAGGAGAGGTCTGCACCATGTAGGTTCTCTCCCTGGCTGGGGATTGCTTGAGAGTGCTGTATCTTCGACACGTTCTCACCCCCACCCCCACCCCCCTCCCGTGCCACCAGGGAGGCCCTCAACAGATTGTTTTTATTTTATTTTTAAAGATTTTTATTCATGCAGGCATGCAAGAACTGGGGTGTAGGCCAGAGGTGTGGGGGGTTGGGGAGGGTTAGAGGATTCACCAGAGACAGAGTGGGGAGCACAACAGGCAGAACTACTGAAATACACTGCTGAGGGGAGCAGCAGGCAAGGCAGGAGAGGTCTGCTGTGTCACTGGAACACTCATGTAGCGGTGGTGGGCTTCTTTTGATAGTGCTGAGACTTTTACCCCTGCACCACCAGGGGCGCCCTCAGCAGAATTTTTTTTTTTAAGGATTTATTTATTTTTGCATATAAGAGCTGGGGCATAGGCCGTAGGTGTGTAGGGGTGAGAAGATTCACCAGAGAGAATGGGGAGCAGAACAGGCAGAGCGACTGAAATTTGCTGCTGAGGGGAGCAGTGGGCCAGTGAGGAGCGGTCTGCTGTGCCATGTGGGATGCTTCGTGGATCAAGGGATTGAACTGCAGTGGCTGTGGACAGCTTCATAGTGCTGAGACTTAACCCCTTGTGCCACCAACAGCGAGGCCTCTGATACAGAATATTTTTCTAAGAGGCTTAAAATAAGAGTATATAGTACATTTAGGAGGCTGACAAAATGTCACACTGACAATTGATAATCTAACAAGTGATGAGAAAACTACTTCAAGATCTATTTTGGGTGAGTTTGACAAATAAAGATCCATTCCTAGCTAGTTTGAACATTTTGATCAAGTGGTTGAATGCTTCCCATTAATTTGTGAGCAATACATTGTCTTTTTTCCTCCTAGATTAAAATAAGCCCCCAATGCTCACCTGCATCAGATTTAAACTTCATAGCTCTCACTTGCACAGCTTCACTTTGGCTGGTCAGCACACAGGAGATATTGATGAAGACAGGTGATGCCATCTGCTGGAGGGAAGTGAAGTTGACTACTTTCACAGGGTAGATGACCAGGCCAGGTGTGAGGGAAGAATGCTTACGGCCAAAAACCACTACAACTGGAGAGCTGGGGAAAACCTTGGAGGAAAGATAAAATGGCACTTGTTTAAAAGAAATCAGTTTCGTATCAAAACATTCCATTCTTTAACATCCAGTGACACCTGGATTTATAGTGCTTGCTATCATGACAGATTTACTTTTTCACACCTGGATGTGCTGAAGAATGAGGGAATAAAGTGATCTCTGAGAATAAAATAGTCTTCAAAATAGTTTTAAACTACACTTCCAAAAATTGTTTTAAGATAGCACTGCTCTTATGTACTAGATAGAGTTCATGACTACATTTTGGATTCTGGGACCCCCCCCCCCCGCCATGGTATTGTGAAGGGGGCAGATTATCTTTATTCTGTTATAAGAATTTTATCAAGCCATTTAGTAACTGTTACTTGATCCTTAGACTGGGAATGAAAAATCTTTTCAACCCTTCTGATCTCTGGTTCTGTGTTTTGGTTCAGTCCTTAGCATACCTCTAGCTTCTCAAGAACTCTGTCCACTCCCAGTATTCTTATCTCCCCCATGTCTTGTTTGTGGCTAAGAACCAATTCTGACTGGTTGATGTAAAAGGCTGGGATGAAGGGAATGAGGATTCTTTGCATTCCATTCTTGCTACGTTCACTGATGAGTGTGGCCCACCCATAGACTGAGGTTTCAGCCATGCTTAGAGTTTGGAGCAGCTCCTCTGACTGGGGTCGAACCTTGATTAGGCAGACATAAACCCCTGAAGAAAAGAAGAAAAACTGAGGAGGAAGGTGAAGAGGCTCTATTGATCCTGTTGAATTAGGGCAGGAAGGAAAATGGTGACATTTAAATTAAGGAAAATGTGAACTCAGTTCTGAATATTCATTAGTAGCATACTTGGCCACAAGGGGGGAGGATATTACAAAGAAAAAACAGTGACCGGCCGTAACTACTCGTTGCTTTAAGAATACTATTACTGCTAAGTCAACATGTTAGGGACTATTAACAGAATATAAACCGGAATTAAGGGAATACAGAATGAGAATGAAATCGAGTTGGTCAGGAAAGGGTGAAATGCAAACTTTGAGCATGGTTTAATCACTTCTCAAGCCACTTCTTAATGGCCTTATTTCTGTCAACTATTGTTTTTCTAGTCATTCACCTTCAAACCTCATCTGTCTTTTCACACCCTTCATTTCTATAGCCAATCGTTTTCCAAATCCTGCTAATTATCTTTTGATATCTGCCTCCTTTTGTTAGTATTTCTCTCTTACTCTGTCTGGACTGTCATTTATTCATGCTTGGATTATTTTAATGACTTCACTACTGTTCACGCCTCCCATTTTTCTTCCTTTTTTTTTTTTAAAGATTTATATAACTCAGGCTACAGTGGCTGGTGATAGCTTGATAGTGCTGAGACTTTCACCCCTGCACCACCAGGGAGGTTCCCATTTTTCTTTCTTACCCATTCTATGTACTAATAGTAGATACTTTATTTTTTAAGATTTATTTAGGGTGGGCCTCCCTGGTGGCACAGTGGTTGAGCGCTGCGCTGTGGAGCTGTCGGCAGCGTGCGATGCGAGTTCGAGGCCCAGCCAGGGAGAATCCCACACGTGCGGCAGACCTCTCCTGCCTCGCCCACTGCTCCTCTCAGCAGTGTATTTCTGATCTGCCTGTTCTGCTCCCCACTCTGTCTCTGGTGAACCCTCTCACCGACCCATGCCTCTGGCCTGTACCCCAGCTTGTATGTATAAATAAATAAATCTTAAAAAAAAAGATTTATTTAGGGCCTCCCTGGTGGTGCAGCGGTTAAGCGCTGCACTGTGGAGCTGTCGGCAGCGGCGATGAGAGTTCGACACCCAGCCAGGGAGATTCCCACATGGCGTGGCAGACCTCTCCTGCCTCGCCCACTGCTCCCCTCAGCAGTGTACTTTGGTCTATCTGCCGGTTCTGCTCCCCGCTCTGTCTCTGGTGAATCTTCTCGCCACCCCACGCCTCTGGCCTGTACCCCAGCTCATATGCATAAATAAATAAATATTTTATTTTTTAAAGATTTATTTATTTATGCATACGAGCTGGGGTACAGGCCAGAGGTATGGGGTGGCGAGAGGATTCACCAGAGACAGAGCGGGGAGCAGAACAGGCAGACTGAAGTATACCGCGGGGAGTAGCGGGCAAGGCAGGAGAGGTATGCTGCGCCATGTGGGAATCTCCCTGGCTAGTATGGAACTCATGATGCAGTGGCTCTGGATAGTTTCATAGTTCTGTGCTTAACCCATTGCACCACCAGGGAGACCCTATTGTTATTTTTAAAGATTTATTTTTACTTATGCATACAAGAACTGGAATATGTATAGGCCAGAGGTGTGGGGGTGAGAGGATTTACCTGACAGAGTGGGGAGCAGAACAGGCCGACCTACTGAAATACACTGCTGTGGGGAGCAGCAGGTGAGACAGGAAAGGTCTGCTGTGCCATGTGGGTTAGCTCCTGGCTGGGGATTGAACTCAGGCTACAGTGGCGAGTGAGAGCTTGATAGGACTGAGACTTTAACCCCTGCACCATCAGGGAGATCCCTGCTTTCATCTTATTTTTGAAAACAAGGAATCTGTTGCCTGGAGTGTCCTATTCTCTCTACATCCAGCTCACTCATACTTATCTTCTAAAGCCCACTTCCTCTGTTAAAATCCCCAGGTTTGTGTAAATACTTCTTTTTCCCTACTGTCCCAGTGTTCCGTGTTTATCTTTATCCTAAAACTAACCCACCTTGTGCAGTACTAGTAAGAGTTAAAAGCCCTTTCTTTTCTTTTTTTTTTTAAGATTTATTTACTTATGCATACAAGCTGGGGTATAGGCCAGAGGTGGGATGGTGGGACACAAAAGGATTCACTAGAGAGAGAGTGAGGAGCAGAACAGGCAGATCGGCTTAAGTACAATGCTGAGGGGAGCAGTGGGCGAGTCAGGAGAGGTCTGCTGCGCCATGTGGGAAGCTCCCTGGCCGGGTATCAAACTGGTGCTGCAGTGACTCTGGATAGCTTCATAGTGCTGCACTTAACCTGTTGCACCACCAGGGAGGCCCTTAAAAGCCCTTTCTTACTCCTCTTCATACCTCTAGTACCTGTCTTGGTACCAGGCTTTCACTTTGGTGTTCTGTAGTTTCTAAATCTTTCCTTAGGGCCTCCCTGGCGGCGCTAGGGATTAAGTCTTGGCACTGTGAAGCTATTAGCAGCCACTGGAGCATGAGTTCAATCCCTGGTCAGGGAACTGGCCCACATGGCTCAGCAGACCTCTCCTGTCTCACCTGCTGCTCCCCTCAGCAGTGTATTTCAGTTCATCTGCCTGTTCTGCTCCCTATTATGTCTTTAGTGAATCCTCTCACCTCCCCCATCCCCACCTCTGGCATACATCCCAGCTCTTCTATGTATAAATAAATAAATCTTTAAAAAAATATAATAAATCTTTCTTCAGTGGATGCTCATTATCATTACCACTAAAATCACTTGGCCCTGGGGTAGAAGCTCTCCCATGATGTAGCACTATTCTATTTATGTCCTACATTTGATATGAATCTACTTGATTTAGAGCAGTAGATATGTATAGTCATACCAACATCATGCCTATTTCAATTTCCTGCTTGTTAATGCTATTGTGCTTAGAACATCCTTTAATCAACAGCAAACATTTAAATGTTGCTGTTTGCTGGGGGTAAAAAAAAAAAGACATAATCCAAGCCCTCACAGAAATAACAGAAACTAATGAAGTGGTAAATCATAAATGAATTATAGTATTAAACAGGGCTTAAAAGTTTGTTGAATAGACTTACATAAAAATATTGAGAATGATTCCATAGTTACATAGCAGATGAAATTGGAAAGTATAAATATTATCCAATAAGAAAGTGACAACTGTACAAATATGAAAAAAAGGGGGGTGGGGGGTGGAGAACACCAGGTTCAACTGATGGAACCCACCTTTCTCCATACTGAAATTTGAACGAACATGAAAGACTTTACTTGCTGGAATGTCTAGCAGAGTGTTGCTGAACTGTACATGGCACAGCACGAGGGTCTCTGGAAGTAGCATTGTTGTAATTGCTGAGGCCTGACTTGGGGTACAGGATCCTAATAAGCAGAAAAGCAGTAAATAACCTTGTTACTAGCAAGACTTTATAAAAGGGGAGACTTATATTGAGGCAGCTTAGTATTCGGGGGGCAGGAAGAGGATCGGCCCTGTTTGATTTTGTCCAGCCTTGGTGGCTCCTGTTACTATCAAGGTAAAAGAATAGTATGATACCCTTGCCTCTGCTAGTCTGTTAATATCTGCAGTAGGACTTCCATTATCAATGTAAATGGCTTCCTGTTCAAAGGTTTTGCAATTCATTAGTGGAAGTAGGGCAATTACAGGGATATTGGATATCACTATGGATGGTAGGTAGTCTAGAAAGATTTCTTTTTTTTTTAAGATTTATTTATTTATGCATACAGGACCTGGGGTGTAGGCCAGAGGTGTGGGGGTGATGAGAGGCATCACCAGAGACAGAGTGGGGAGCAGAACAGGCAGACAGACTGAGGGGAGCAGCAGGCGAGACAGGAGAAGTCTGCTATGTCATGTAGGAAGCTCCCTGGCCAACTGGTGCTGCAATGGCTGCTGATAGCTTCATAGTGCTGAGACAACCCCTTGTGCCACCAGGGAGACCCAAGATTTCTTTTCTGATTGCAGTAGGATTATCAAGCTAAAGATCTCTAGAACTTCATTGAAAGTGATGCGATAAAAGAAGAGCCACATATCCATCAAGAAATGGACTGGTGGGCCTCCCTGGTGGCGCAGCGGTTAAGCGCTGCACTGTGGAGCTGTCAGCAGCAGCGATGTGAGTTCGACGCCCAGCCGGGGAGAATCCCACATGGTGCGGCAGACCTCTCCTGCCTCGCCCGCTGCTCCCCTCAGCAGTGTATTTCTGATCTGCCTATTCTGCTCCCCACTCTGTCTCTGGTGAAGCCTCTCGCCACTCCACACCTCTGGCCTGTACCCCAGCTGTATGTATAAATAAATAAAAATCTTTAAAAAAAAAAAAAGAAATGGACTGGTGCCATAGCTGGGTCAGATGCAGTGGATAACACTGTAGAAAAAACAGGAACTCAGGTATGGTTAACAAGATTTCCCCCTGCATAGTTTCTCAGTAGTCTCAATTTGCAGGAGCTCTTTCTCAGTTGCAAGTAGTCCAGTAAACATTCTCTTTTGGAGAGTATCAGCAGTATCAAAGGAACTGTTTCATAAGATTTCACAAGTTGGAGTTTTAGAAAGATTTTGGGAGGGAAATTTTGCAGCCTTTGAAAAACAAAATAGACAATGCATGAATATGTTTTGAAGAAACATTTAGTACTTTGTCAAAGAACCTGGAAAAATTTAAAGCTCAAATATTCTTACTTATACATAGTTACGTTGTATCTAGAAGATTAAATATTGTGAAAACTAAGTATTTAGGGGCCTCTCTGGTGGCACAATGGGTAAGCGCAGCACTATAAAGCTATCTAGAGCCACTGTAGCACAAGTTCGATCCCCAGCCAGGGAGCTTCCCACATGGCGCAGCAGACCTCTCCTGCCTCGCCGCTGCTCCCCTCAGCAGTGTACTTCAGTCAATCTGCCTGTTCGGCTCCCCACTGTCTCTGGTGAACCCTCTCACCACCCCACACCTCTGGCCAACACCCCACCTTGTATGCATAAATAAATCTTAAAAAAAAAAAACCTAAGTATTTAAAAATTGAAAAGCAAAGGGGTGACTAGAGTGAAAATTATTGTCAGTTTTATAGACAATAATTGTATTCTGGATTTCTCTGCTTGGTTTTGAGTGTTCTCTTGGCTAAGAAAAAAAGAAAACATTTGGAATATGTTCTTTAAAAAAAAGGAATGAAAGAATATATACATGGGCTTTGGCGGGGGAGGATATCTACCACCTCTGCCACTGTTAGCTTGTATAATAACTTACTTAGACTTATTTACTCATAACTCAGTATTCTCCTCTTTAAGTGATAATTAGCACATAAAATTAATATATAGCTTGTTAAACAATATAAATTTGCTAACAAAACATCTGGAATCCATTAAGAGCTTCTTGTATTTTAGTTTTCTTTTTTTTTTAAGATTTATTTATGCATACAAGAGCTGGAGTATAGGCCAGAGGTATGGGGTGGTGGCGGGGTTGAGAGAATTCACCAGAGACAGAGTGGGGAGCAGAACAGATGGATCTTCTGAAATACACTGCTGAGGGGAGCATGACAGGAGAGGTCTGCTGCCATGTGGGTTAGCTCCCTGGTTGAGGATCAAACTCATACAGGAGTCAGCAGTGGCTGGTAATAGCTTGACAGAGCTGAAACTTTAACCCCTGCACCACCAGGGAGGCCCTGTATTTTAGTTTTCTTACCCCTCTCCCCCTTTTCACAGTACATCATAGCCCAATACAAAACAAATAACTCCCAAAGCAAATAACATTTCAGGAGTCACGTGGGCTCTGTTTAAATCTGTGGACGGAGCCTAAGAATCTGCATTTTAAAAAAATAACCTGGGGTAACCTTGAAAATCATGTTTAAAATCCCTGGTCTTGGGTACCTCCTGTTCTCAGTTATAATTAGATAGACAATAAAGAGGTTATTGTTAATAGGCGGAGCCTACTGAACCTATTGGTTGATCAGATTGAGCCTATTTCAAAATTTTAATCCAACCATAATTTCTGAAGCCTTATAATTCAATGATTTACTTGTTTAGGTGGGGTCACTTTTAAAATAAAAGGAAACTTGGACTAATAGTCCAAAGAAATAAATGAATTGAGGGAGATGAGAAATATGGGAAAAATCACCCAAATCTATGCAGAGATTTCTGACCTTTAAGATTGATACCATTTCTGCCAGTGATGATGAAGAGCTTGAATACAGTTGAATTTGGAGTATTGGTGAGATGAGTCTTGAGGTCATAACTAAGTGTTAATCTTGATGATGCATTTACTGTCACCTGTCAGCAAATCAAAGGAAAATCTGTACCTAAATTCATAGAGACTCTGCTTACCTCCCTCTTCCCCACACCTCATAACTTAAAACGTCTGTATCATGAAAATGTTGCATATTGCCCTCCTAGTGGTCACATTTGAAAATCACAATGTTTGTTCATCTTTGAGAAGAAAATAACATTTTTTTCTAAATGGAAGTCTTTGTCCATTACTCTTCTGACAAATCTACCTTTTGTGGATTCCCTATTAAAATGCCTTTGAAGGGCCCTCCCTGGGGTGCAATGGGTTAAGTCTCAGCATTATGAAGCTGTCTGCAGTCACTGCAGCACAAGTTCCATCCCAGGCCAGGGAGCTTCCCATATGGCGCAGCAGACCTCACCTATCTCTCCCGCTGCTCCCCTCAGCAGTGTATTTCAGTCAGTCCTGTTCTGCTCCCCACTCTGTCTCTGGTGAATCCTCTCACCCCCCTGTACCTCTGGCCTACACCCCAGTTCTTGTATGTATAAATAAACAAATCTTTAAAAAGAATGCCTTTGAAGACAATTGCAACTTTCTCTAGAAAAGTTTTCTTTCTCTCTCTCTTTTTTAAAGATTTATTTCTTTATACATACAAGAGTTGGAGTATAGGCCAGAGGTGGGAGGGTGAGAAGATTCACTAGAGACAGAGTGGGGACCAGAACAGGCAGATCTACTGAAAAACACTGCTGGGGAGGGGAGCAGTGAGCCAGACAGGAGAGTTCTGCTGAGCCATGTGGGTCAGCTCCATGGCCGGGGATAGAACTCTGCTGCAGCAGCTGCAGACAGCTTCATAGTGCTGAGACTTAACCCCTTGTGCCATCCGGGAGGCCCAGTTTTCTCTCTTTTTAGTTGCATATAATTTAGCCTTTTCTGAAACTTCAAAGAACTTTGTTTCTTTCAATATACTTGTAATTCCTGCTTTATGTTGTATTTTTATACTTATTAAAATCCCTCATCTAGATTCCAAGTTCTTCAGCTTAGAGCCCTAATTTATCTTTGTACGTTCTGTACCATGCCCTTGTATATTAAGGAAAGTACTTAATGATTACAATGAGAGATGATGACCTTCTTCCCCCCAAATCTTCAATTTAAATACAATATATTGTCTAGTTTTCTCAGTACTACTATAGTTTTGCAAATTTTCAAGGACTTTAAAATGAAGCTCGCTATATTAAAAGCTCAGGGAGCGAGGGAATTTTGTCTTTTTCATCTTATATTTGCAGAGCCTAGCACAATGGCTGACACATAACAGGCCTTGATGAGCGTCTTCTAGTTGGTGAATAAATGTGGATTTTATAAAGTGCAAACCAGAATATAAGTGACCTTTTTGACTTCTCAGCAACCTCTGACAACATAGCTCATTCTGTCCCTCACCTTTGGTGACACCCTTTTCCTTGCTTTTCGTGCTTAGAATCATGAGTCTCTTTTTCTAGCTGTTTTCTTGTGCTACCTCTGTTCTCAACCCTCTTACTGGTCATGATACAAGTTCTCTTTAGATGTTACCCAAGTTTATCCTCTCCACCTGTATAAATATATGCTGAAGTCTCCCTCATTTATTCATATGTTCAAATATAACATAAACTTTTATTTGCCTTTGCACATATATACCTTTAATTTAAAATGGCTTCTCCTTTTTCTGCCAGACAAATTCCTAATCTTCAAGATTCAGTTTATTTTTTAAATATTTTTTTTATGCATATGGGTCATTTATGAAATGCGGGTCAGGGGGTGAGAGGATTCAACAGAGTCAGAGTGAGAGGGGACCATGACAGGCAGATCTACTGAAATACACTGCTGGGGGGAGCAGGGGCGTGACAGGAGAGGTCTGCTGCGCCATATGTTGGTTAGCTCCCTGGCCAGGGATTGAACTCAGACAATAGTGGTGATACTGCTTGGGGCCACACAGGAGGCCCCAAGATTCAGTTTAAATGTCACTTCTGGTAAATTTAGCCTTCTAGGTAGTATTAGTAACTCTTCTGTATCCTAAGAATATTTCTGACATACCAGTAGTAAAAGAATAATCAATTAGCAATTGCACTGGCCAACAATTTTTTACAAAAGTCATGTTACTGAAAAATTAGTAATTCCCTATCCATTTGTATGTGCTCAACAGGAATGTGACAGTCAAAATCTAATTTTGGCTCTAGTTTTTTTGTAATCGGCAATAAATTGATGTTTACATCACGAAATGCATGCCAATAATAATAGGCCTACGGTTAATACCTGTAAAAAAATCAAGTCATAGACTACTTCTTAGATTTCTTTTTTTTTTTTTTTAAGATTTATTTATTTATACATACAAGCTGGGGTACAGGCCAGAGGCGTGGGGCGGCGAGAGGGTTCACCAGAGACAGAGTGGGGAGCAGAACAGGCAGATCAGAAATACACTGCTGAGGGAAGCAGCGGGCGAGGCAGGAGAGGTCTGCCGCACCATGTGGGATTCTCCCTGGCCGGGCATCGAACTCACATCACCGCTGCTGCCGACAGCTCCGCAGCGCAGCACTCAACCACTGCGCCACCAGGGAGGCCCCTACTTCTTAGATTTCTTTGCTTGTCTCTTGTACAGCTGTTTAGGAGCATCTCTGGGGAGTGTCCAGCAGTAGTCAGCCAGCATTGTAGTGGACTATTTTCCCTGGTATCTTTGTTCCCTTGATGCGATATCTTGATGAAAACGTTCGCCATGTTCATCACTAACCATGCCACAGTTTTCAGGGAAGAAATCCAGATGGGAATGAAGGAAGTGGATCTTTAGAGACATACTGCAGCCAAGTTTCTGCTACTGCATCAGCATGTCTTCTACTAGTTCCTTGTAGTTTTCTGCCCTAACATTCCCAAGAAAGTTTATATACACTAGGCGAAAAGCATTCTATGCTTGTTTCGCATCACCCTGCAGCAAGTTGTTGAACCGGTCATCTTTGAAGAGCTCTTGAATCTGAGGACCCACAAAAACTCTCTCTTTAATCTTTGCTTCACTGAGTCAAGGAAATTTTTCATGCAGGTATCTGAAAGCTGGCAAGGACCGGTCCATGGCTTTCATGAAATTCTTCATCAAACCTAATTTGATGTGAAGGGGTGGTAGCAGGATTTTGTGAGCCTCAACCAGAGCTGGGTGCTGGATATTCTTCTCTGTAACTGCTACATTTTATCTGCGAGTCCATTCCTTCCACAAGTAATGCAATTCACTTGCTCAGCTATCCCACTCACATAAGAAACACGAGTATTTTGTATATCTCTGCAGCAGTCCTATTAAAAGGGTAACTACAACTCACCACAGACGTGCCAGCTGTACTTGACTTGTTATACACAATGGAATTCAGTAGCTGCTTTAAGTTATCGTATGTCTCTTTCATGTGGACAGCATGTGCTACTGGAATAGATGGACAATGGTTTCCATTGTGCAAAAGCACAGCCTTAAGACTCAAAGAGTCTAGAAATAGTCTCCATTCTTGTGGGTTATGAGTGATTTCTAAGGCATTCATGAGGCCCTCAATATCGGAACAGAATACCAGAGTACTTTCTTTTCTGAAGAAAAGCTCCAACTGCTGGTGGTGCTTTCGATATAAAGTAATTGTGACCTCTTCTTCTAGAAGATTTCATTGTTGGAGTCTTGATCCTAGCAATTCTGCCTTGTTCTTGGATAAGTCCAAATCACGAACCAGGTCATTTAGTTCTTCCTGTGTTAGTCAGTGTGGGGTTGATGATGCACCACAGTGACAATCTGGATCACTGCATGCTGATGGAACAGGAGAACAGGTCGGCTCACTCTTGTCTTCATCAGATGAATCAAGAGAATATTCTGCTGGAGATTCTGGAATAGGAAGGCCCTCACCATGTAGAACTGGTCTCAATGCAGATGGAAGGTTTGGGTAGACTATTCTCGACTTCTTTTGCTTTGTTATTCTGCCAGAAAGAGGACGAATCAAGCAGTAGTAACAGTCTTTTTTTTTTTTTTTTAAGATTTATTTATTTATACATACAAGCTGGGGTACAGGCCAGAGGTGTGGGGTGGCGAGAGGGTTCACCAGAGACAGAGTGGGGAGCAGAACAGGCAGATCAGAAATATACTGCTGAGGGGAGCAGCGGGTGAGGCAGGAGAGGTCTGCTGCACCATGTGTGATTCTCCCTGGCTGGGCAACAAACTCGCATTGCGTGCTGCCGACAGCTCCACAGCACAGCACTCAACCGCTGTGCCACCAGGGAGGCCCCAGAAGTAACAGTCTTTTATGTGGTTGCTTGGCTCTCTCCACACCATTGGGACTGCAAACGGCATTGATGGTCTTTTGCCATTTAACCACTGTGAAAGCTGTGTTGTATATGTAGCACAGCATATATGCAGGGCCCAAGGCTTGTCTTGGTCACCAACCTTGCATCCCAAGATGATAAGCCTTCTTCACTTGAGAAGTGTTACTTTTCTTCTGGTTGGCAAATGTCATTTCCCCACAAATAGAGCAGAAATTGTCCACACTATTAACGTACTTTCGAGGCATTACTGTTCTGTATTGTGCCTAAATGGACAAAATAATAACAGTTCTATGGAACAGTAGCTTAAACTGTCTTGCACAGTCTGAAATATGTTCAGTGTTCAACCTTTCTGACAGGGCTTTCTATAGTGCACTGCTGATGTCAGCCTACTTCAGCAGCGGCCTGGCAGTAGTATTGCACTGCATCAGAAAATGATGCAATCAACTCTGGATGATGTGTGCATGATGGTATTAAGCAATGCGATGCAATATTACATCATTCGAGGCTGATTTAGGATGTTGTTGCAGTCCTACTGGATAAATTTACACGGTGAAACATATAAAATGAATTATATGAAGTATCTTCAGAATGAGAACTAATAGAAAAATTTCAGGTTTATATTCATGTTCAGCACACCAAGATACTACAGATTAGGGACTTTTTAAGTCAGTAACAATCTCAGTGTTGACCAGTGTTGTCATTGTTTTCTATTAACAACTTGCAAATGTACAAAGTTCTACGTTTTCAATTATAATAATCAATTGTAATTATTTATGCTATCTAGAGCTGTCATTTCTCCTATTTAAAAAATATAATAACCTCTTGACACCAACTCCTTGAAGATCTGTGCCCTATGTCCACTGTCTCCAACTCCTCTTTTCCAGTTCTCAAAACATTCACTACCGTCTCTACTGAAGCTACTCTTCAAAATCATAGAATCCAGCGGCCTCCCTGGTGGTGCAGCAGTTAAGCACTGCACTGTGGAGATGTCGGCAGGGGCGACGCTCTGCACTGTGGAGTTGTCGGCAGGGGCGACGCGGGTTCGACGCCTGGCTGGGGAGATTCCCACATGGCGCAGCAGACCTCTCCTGCCTCGCCCGCTGCTCCCCTCAGCAGTGTATTTCTGTGTCAATCTGCCAGTTCTGCTCCCCGCTCTGTCTCTGGTGAACCCTGCAGCCGCCCCACGCCTCTGGCCTGTACCCTAGCTTGTATGCATAAAAAAAAAAAGTCATAGGATCCATATAGTAAAAGCCATCAGTCATTTTTCAATTTTCAACTTACCTGATCTATCATTAGTATCTGACATGTTCGATCACACCTTCCTTGAAATACTTTCTTCACTTGACATATAGTTGGTTCCCCTTTTCTCAGTTCTTGATATTGGAGTGCCCTAGAGCTTAGTCTTTAAACCTTTTCTCAATTTACATTCATTCTCTTGGTAATCCAATGGCTATAAATATCACCTCTATGCTAATAAATCCCAGACTTTTATATCAAGCTAGCTCAACATATCAAATTTGATATCAAATAGACATTTATCGGGCCTCCCTGGTGGCGCAGCGGTTGAGCACTGCGCTGTGGAGCTGTTGGCAGCGTGCAATGCGAGTTCGACGCCCAGCCCGGGAGAATCCCACATGGTGCGGCAGACCTCTCCTGCCTCGCCCGCTGCTCCCCTCAGCAGTGTATTTCTGATATGCCTGTTCTGCTCCCCACTCTGTCTCTGGCGAACCCTCTCGCCGCCCCATGCCTCTGGCCTGTACCCCAGCTTGTATGTATAAATAAATAAATCTTTAAAAAAATAGACATTTATCTTCTCTCCAAAACTGTTCTACCTGTAGTCTTCCCCATTTCAGTTGATGACAGGTCTGTCCATTTAGTTTATCCTCTCTGCCTATAGAAATACATGCTGATGCCTATAGTTATCAATCAAAACTCTCAATTCATTATTGATTCTCTCACATTCACATAAAATTTGTCAGAATTCTATTGATTCTACTTATAAAACTTATAGAATATGAGATTCTATATTTAGAATCTCATTAACTTTTCATTACCTCCTATCTAACAAGGTAGGCTACTCATATCTCATCTGTATTATTGCAATAATAGCCTTCCAGGGGGCCTCCCTGGTGGCAGAGGGGTTAAAGTCTCAGCTGTTGCCAGCCACTGTGGCATGAGTTTGATCCCTGCCCAGGGAGCTAACCCACATGGCGCAGCAGACCTCTCCTGTCTGGCCCGCTGCTCCCCTAGGCAGTGTATTTCAGTAGATCTGCCTATTCTGCGCCTCACTCTATCTCTAGTGAATCCTCTCACCCCCTGCACCTCTGCAGTTCTTGTATGCATAAATAAAAAAATCTTAAAATAACCCCATCACTATTAAACAACGACAAATAATAGCCTTCTAACTGGCCTCTCATCTTTTACACTTGCCCCTATGGTTTAGTACCAACCAGTAACCACAGTGATATGTTATTTCATTTTTATTTTTTAAAAGATTTATTTATGCATACAAGTTGGGGTATAGGCCAAAGGTGTGGGGGTGGTGAGAGGATTCACCAGAGACAGAGTGGGGAGCAGAAAAGGCAGACTGACTGAAGTACACTGCTGAGGGGAACAGTGGGCGAGGCAGAAGTCTGCTGTGCCATGTGGGAATCTCCCTGGCTGGGTATCGAACTCGTGCTGCCGTGGCTCTGGATAGCTTCATAGTGCTGTGCTTCATAGCATTGTGCCAGCAGGGAGCCCCCACAGTGATATTTCAAACATAAATCAGAATACATTTCTAGTTATGAATTCTTTTTTTTTTTTTAAAGATTTATTTATTTATACATACAAGCTGGGGTACAGGCCAGAGGCGTGGGGCGTCGAGAGGGTTCACCAGAGACAGAGTGGGGAGCAGAACAGGCAGATCAGAAATACACTGCTGAGGGGAGCAGCGGGCGAGGCAGGAGAGGTCTGCCGCACCATGTGGGATTCTCCCCGGTTGGGGGTCGAACTCGTATCCGTGCACTGCCGACAACTCCACAGCGCAGCGCCCAACTGCTGTGCCACCAGGGAGGCCCTAGTTATGAATTCTAATGACTGTTTACCTTTATTTTCTGATGAAATTTACTGGCTGGCTTTGAATCTAATGTGAGTATATTTTCCTAGTACATTTTTTTTTTTTTAAGGTTTATTTATTTAAGCTGGGGTACAGGCCAGAGGCATGGGGCGGCGAGAAGGTTCACCAGAGACAGAGTGGGGAGCAGAACAGGCAGATCAGAAATACACTGCTGAGGGGAGCAGCGGGCGAGGCAGGAGAGGTCTGCCGCGCCATGTGGGAATCTCCCCAGCCGGGCGTCGAACTTGCGTCACCGCTGCCGACAGCTCCACAGCAGCGCAGCGCTTAACCGCTGCGCCACCAGGGAGGCCAGGATATGTTTTCTATATGGAGATCCCCATATATGGGAATTGTCACCCTAGTCTCTTCAACCCTGATTATCATTAGGTTTACCTCCCGGTATGTTTTCACCACTCCTGGGATGTCATGAAAGACTGTTGCTGTTCCAGGACTCTTGGCCACTCCTACCCCAGTGACAGTATCTGTCTGTAGAATATTGTCAGTGGAAATCATCCATAGCCCAGGTTCACCTATAAAAAGAGAAAAGAAAGTGCTTGACTGTAAGATATGATTTAAATTGATGGTCTCTAACCTTATTCAGGGTCCAAATTTGTAGACCTTTCAGCCATACAGGTATCTCTTCCTGGGAGGAACACTCAGCTTTGAGGATAACTTTGTTTTCTGAATCTCAGGTTCCCCTTCATGTATCATGCCAGCTAAATCAAATAAGAACAACTGACCTTCAGACTCTTAAAAGGAGATACTTAGTTGGAGAAATAACTGTTCTTCTTAAGAAGAAGAAAAAAAAATTTACACACAGGGATAACTGATTAAACTTAGACCTTGCTAAGGATGGATCTGCTTTGAGCTAAGTGATACCAGTAGGAAGACAGCAAGAAGTGACAACAGGTGGGAGAGAGGATTTGGTTACTTTGGTTTCAGTCTCAAAGTGGCAAGAGTAATGCCATGTTTAGATTAGATTTACTTTTTTTTTTTTTTAAAGATTTACTTATTTATACATACAAGCTAGGGTACAGGCCAAAGGCGTGGGGTGGGAAGAGGGTTCACCAGAGACAGAGTGGGGATCAGAACAGGCAGATCAGAAATACACTGCTGAGGGGAGCAGCGGGTGAAGCAGGAGAGGTCTGCCACACCATGTGGGATTCTCCCTGGCCGGGTGTCGAACTGCATCGCATCGCGAGCTGCCAACAGCTCCGCAGCGCAGCGCTCAACTACTGCGCCACCAGGGAGGCCCTAGATTAGATTTACTGATCTTGGCATGTGGCCCTTTTGCTTCTTCATCCAAAGTGGTATGGGTTCAGGATGCCCAAAAAATACCAGAAAGGAAAACATCTAACAAAAGACAATAAAAAAGCCTCTACTTCATTGATGAGAAATTAACAATCATGGGATTCTAACTCTGATTGTCAACTTTAAAGCAGGGTTAACTCATTGGCACTGGATTATCTGGTAGTAGTAAATGCTTGGAAGTCAGCTGTTACAAGTTTGGAGAATATGACATCAGCTGAATAGAGCTCCCTTTGTATCAAGTCCAAAAATAAAGTCAGGTCTAACATTACATCACTTTATTCAAACACATGTATCCATAATTCTCAGAAAAGGCTGCAAAACAAAGGCCCCATACCACCTGGTCGATCTTAGTTGGATTATTTGGACGCACATACCTAGGTCATGTATACCACTTTGGAGAATGCAGTGTTTAAGCTCAAAAAACACTCACTCTCTAGACTGGCTTTCTTTAACTCAATAGTACTTCTTACAACAGAAATTCTTTGCTGATCAAGGGGACAGGTTAGCCCAGTACAAAGCCAAACCTGTATCAGTGATATATTTAGGAGTTAGGCCTTCAAATGTGTCTCATGAAGCTGTGTCCACACAGAGTACTTAAACAAAAGCCTTAAGTTTTTGTTCCTTTTATTTCAACATTTACTGTTCTTCATTTTATTTTTCTTTTAAAAATTTATTTATTTATGCATATGAGAACTGGGATATAGGCCAGAGGTGTGTATGGTAGGGTGAGAGGATTCACCAGAGGCACAGTGGGGAGCAGAACAGGCAGATCTACTGAAATACACTGCTGAGGGGAGCAGTGGGTGAGGCAGGAGAGGTCTGCTGAGCCATGTGGGTTAACTCCCTGGCTGGGGATTGAACTCATGCTGCAGTGGCTGGTGATACCATGATAGCACTGAGTCTTTAACCCCTGCACCATCAGGGAGGCCCACTGTTCTTCATCTTAGCATTTACTCTCCTTCAGAAGCTGGGAATGGAGGACAAGGCATAGTATTCTATACTGTACACAATACAATACATAGAACTCTTTATCCAACAGGCATTTGATAAATATTACTGATTCCTAATTTGCTACCTATTGAGAAGATGGGCATCAAATAGAATTATCAGTTAATAAAATTTATAAAACCAAAGTTTTGTTTTCTCAGATTTTGTAGAATTTGGGAAAAAATTCTGTAAGGGATGAGTTGCATTCTAATTCTGTTAGTTGTAAAGTTGAGAAAGAAGGTATCCAGACCATTTTGGTTGAGGAGGTGAGTACTGAAGCAGATGACATCTCCGACAAAGGTAAGCTTGGTATCTGGCTCAATGGCATGCTCTACAGCAACAGGAATATAATCTGCCATGCCTGGATGTCTCCGATCCCAGAGCCCCACAAGCGTCAGCCCTATGTTCACAGCTTGGGCCATGTAAGTATAGTTTCTCTTCCCTGGTCCAATTAGCAGCAGGTCATCTCTGAAAGTAGATACAAAAGACAGAAATCTCTGAAAAGAGACAATAATTAGGAAACAGCTCTGGGATAGACCCCACCAAAATATTTTGTATTCTACAGCTCAAAATTTCAGAAGGATTTGAACAATAGAAAGTAAGAAAGTAGGGGTGAGGGCCTGTTACCTTCATAAAAATTAGATTCCAAGCACAGACCATGAGAGGAATTTACTAGAGTGGCTATAGCCTGATCTGTAAGAGTACCACAATGTCAACACCACTCCTTTGATCCATACCTGTTCAGAGCCAGATAAAGCTGTGTATTGTGTGTGTGAAACTTCTCTCCAATGTTGTTATAAAACTGAACAGTGAAGGTGAGAGCCATGCCCAAGGGAAAGGCGGATAGAGTCCTTCCCTGGGCTGTGTACAGCTTGGGTTGGCTGCTCATTCGCAGGTATGTCACTGGCGCTACCTGTGGGAGACAAAACCTACTGGTACAGAGAAGGAGGTATTAGGAAGGAGTTAAGACCATATCCTGAGATTTCTAATCAATGATATAAAAGTAGTATTCTGTCACCGGAACTAGCTCTTGATTTGAGATGACTTAAGTCAGAGTGAAAAGGAAATATGACGGTATAAGAAAAGGCTTCTTAGTTATTAAAGCTGTGGGAGGGTGAAGAGAAGCTGGAGCTTTTTGAGGTGAGGACTGCAATACATCAATTTAATGCAGAATGCTCAATATCTGTTATTTAATAATTGATCTTTTATCAAGAATATTATAGATTGTGTTTTCACATTGTAAGACATAAACTATTTAAGATAGAAGCTTTGAATTGTAGCTTCATTTCATAGCTTCATTTAATCATTCTAGGTCTCAGATTTCTTATAAGTTTAATAGGGATAATAATGACTATCTCAAAGGGTTTCCATGGTAGTTAAAAGAGAATTTGTAAAGGGACCAACACAGTGATTGGAATATACTAGATATTTTTGTGTTAGACTAGTTTATCTCTTTTAATTATCAATGTTTAAATTTTAATGACAAAATCTAATTTTAATATCAATAGTTTTACACTTCTCCCACACCAAGATCTTTTGCCAAGTCTGCCTGTAAGGCAGTCATACCAATTTGAGGCTAACCCCTTTTACAAGGGCTCTAAAGTCTACTTTAGTTTAATTTTACAACTATATAAAGATTATCCTCTTACAGTTCATTTTTAATTTCCAGAGATGTTTCTAGTTTTACAAAAGGAAATTAAAAGTTTTCTTAAGAAAATAAATCTGCCTTAAGAAAATAAATCTGTCTTAAGTCCATGGTATTCCTTTTATTTTTCTGAGTAAGAGTCTAAACTCACCTGAACCCCAGTTATGGTTGTTTGGTTGACTCCAAAAGGTTCAACAGAAGTGACTTCTAACACAGCAGTACCTGCAATGGAACCAGCTTTCAAGAGCCCTTCACCATCCTCCTCAATGACGGATGAATTAGGGAAACACTTAAGAACTCGGGAACTCACAAAGGCGGCCCCTTCCCTAGGGAACAAATGGAGCGAGCTACATCTCTTGAAGGCTCTTTCATCAGGAAAAAAAAGCAGATTGCCAGAGATTACACTGCTAGAGATTACACTCTTAGGATAACTGTTATTCTCCATATTGTGGGCTTATTTGCTCCTCAGGTAAAAGGTACGTTTGGATTGTGCTTATCTCTTTAAAAATCAAAACCTATTACACATTTATTATTAAAAAAATCATCCAAAGAACTGAAAGCAGTTATTGAAACAAATACCTATACATGAATGCTCATATTAACAACAGCCAAAAGGCAAAAACAATTAAAATAAAGTTCATCAATAGATGGATGGATAAACAAAATGTGTTACATTCATACAGGGGGATATTATTTAATGATAGAAAGGAATGAAGTACTGATATATGCTATAATGTGGATGAAACTTGAAAACATGCTAACTGAAAGAAGTTAACACAAAAGGTCATATATTAGGGCCTCCCCGGTGGCGCAGCGGTTAAGCGCTGCGCTGTGGAGCTGTTGGCAGCGGCGACGCAAGTTCGACGCCTGGCCGGGGAGAATCTCACATGGTGCGGCAGACCTCTCCTGCCTCACCCGCTGCTCCCCTCAGCAGTGTACTTCTGATCTGCCTGTTCTGGTCCCTGCTCTGTCTCTGGTGAACCCTCTCGCCGCTCCACGCCTCTGGCCTGTACCCCAACTTGTATGTATAAATAAAAAATAAATCTTTAAAAAAAAGGTCATATATTAGATGATTCCATTTATATGAAATATAAAGAATAGTTAAATTCATAGAGACAGCAGATTCATGGTTGCCAGAGGCTGAAAGAAGGGGAGAATGGGAGTGACTGCTTAATGGGTATAGGTCTCCTTTGGTGATAATGGAATTTTTTTTTAAAGATTTATTTATTTAGGTATACAAGAGCTGGGCGTAAGCCAGAGGTGTTGGGGGTAGGGGACAGTGAGAAGATTCACCAGAGACAGAGTGGGGAGCAGTACAGGCAGACTGACTGAAATACACTGCTGAGGGGAGCAGTGGGTGAGATAGTAGAGGTCTGCTGCATCATGTGGGTTAGCTCCCTGGCTGGGGATCAAACTTGTGCTGCAGTGATTGCTGATAGCTTCATAGTCATGATAACCCCTTACGCCACTAGGAAGGCCCCGTGATAATGAAATTTTTTAGAACTAAATAGAGGTGATAGATGCATAACAATGTGAATGCACTAACTGCCACTGAATTGTACACTTTATTTTTAATTTTTTTAAGATTTTAAGTTTTTATTTATTTATGCATAGAAGAATTGGAGTGTAGGCCAGAAGGGGTGTGTCTAAGAGGATTCACCAGAGACAGAGTAGGGAGCAGAACAGGAGGACCTACTGAAATACACTGCTGAGGGGCGCAGCGGGCGAGACAGGAGAGGTCTGCTGTGCCATGTGGGTAGGCTCCCTTAGTGGGGATTGAACTCATGCCGCAGTGGTTGGTGATAGCTTCATAGTGCTGAGACTTTAACCCCTGTGCCACCAGGGAGGCCCTGAATTGTTCACTTTAAAATGGTTAATTTTATGCTTGTGAATTTAACTAAAAATATATATATATATATTTGTGGGTTAGAAAAATGCTGTTGTTCTTTCCATGTGCAATGCTTTATTGAGGATAAAGCTAGAACCTCACTTGCCTTTCTCTGTTCTCCTTACCTGTTGGTATGGAGTTTGAGCTGAGAATTCATAGGCATCAGAATTTGCTCAGGTTGGCACTCTGGATAGAAAACTTGGAGTTTTTCAAATACCTATTATGAGAAAATAATGTTTACCTCATTATTTTGAAAAGACAAATGATGACCTTTATTCATATCTGGACAACTACAAATCAACAGTCTGCGTAATTTCAATTTAGTCTGGTATTCTACAGTATTTCTTTCCAAAATGAACAGGCATTTAAATGTATTTAGAATATTTAACCTAGTATTAGTCCTGCTCTGTCTATAAGGGACGATTTGCAAGGGACACTATTTAGGTCTTTCATCTCTGAGTAAAGTGTTCTTTTCTGAGCCCTGCACAGACAGACAACCAAAGCAAAAAAGGAGAAAAAGAGAAAAACAAGAATCAGTGACAAATTCAGAGTTGCCCTACACAAATGGTCATTTTTCTTTTCAGTTCTAAAATGAAAGGGCTTTTTAGCTTTCAGCCTGAGAACATGTGTAAAATCTATTCACACTCATATACTACCACAATTTAAGACTAGATTTCATTCTAATATATTCATTCATAACTCAGAGGACTGTCAGAGAGAATGGCTCAGAGATTACTCTCTCTTTATTATTGTGTTCATATCCTGTGTCCATTGTGTGTGGAGTTGAGGGGAGTGCAAGTGCTAGAGTTTCTAAGTGAATACTTGTACAGCAATTAGTACCAATGGAAAAGAGCTAGAAATTACAAACCTGTTCCAAGGATCTCTAGCAATTTCTCTATCTCTATCCAAACTAAGCTCTTCAGAGATGATTAAGAGAGTGTAACTTTTTTCTCCTTGATATAAGAAAATAAAATAAGGTTTAGGACCTTACCAGGATCTGAACTTCATTAGACAGTTCCAACAAATTCCCCTCAAACTGCCCAGAGGAACTGTTCATACAGCGAACGGTGACTTTGATAGTAGTTCGACCAGCTGCTTTTGTGTGGACAACCATGGCAAAGTTATTTTCCACTGGAAGCTGTAGAAAAACCTAGACAATAGGATTAAGAAATATTCATGATGATTCAACAATCCCACTCATATGGTAGCTACCCAAAGAATACAAATCACTAATTGGAAGGGATACATGCACTCCTACTTTCACTGCAGCAGTATTTACAACAGCCAAGTTATGGATACAACCAAAATGCCCATCAACAGAGCAGTGGGTTAAGAAGATATGATATGGGCCTCCCTGGTGGTGCAACGAGTTATGTCTCAGCTCTATGAAGCTATCTGCAGCCACTGCAGCATGAGTTCAATCCCTGGCCAGGGAGCTTCCCAAATGGCGCAACAGACCTCTCCTGCCTCACCTGCTGCTCCCCTCAGCAGTGTTCTTAAGTAGATCTGCCTGTTCTGCTCCCCCACTCTGTCTCTGGTAAATCCTCTCACCACCCCACACCTCTGGTCTACACTCCAGTTCTTGGATGCATAAATAAATAAATCTTTAAGAAAAAAAGTTAGGGCCTCCCTGGTGGCGCAGCAGTTAAGTGCTGCGCTGTGGTGCTGTTGGCAGCAGCAACAAGTTCAACGCCTGGCTGGGGAGATTCCCGCATGGCACGCAGACCTCTCCTGCCTCGCCTGCTGCTCCCCTCAGCAGTGTGTTTCCGTCCATCTGCCTGTGCTGCTCTCCACTCTGTCTCTGGTGAACCCTCTCACCACCCCACGCCTCTAGCCTGTACCCCAGCTTGTATGCATAAATAAGTGCATCTTTTAAAAAAAAGTTAGGTTTAAAAAAAAAAGAATATACGGTATACATACACAATGGAATACTAGTCAGCTATAAAATAACAGATGAACTTTTGCCATCTGTGACAACATGGATGGGACTGCTAAGTTAAGTAAATCAGGAGAAAGAAAAATACTGGATGATTTTACTCATGTAGAATGTAGAAAAAACAAACAACAAAAAAATCCAAAGCAACTGACAATACTAAATCAAAAAATCTCTTAGAAATATAACTGCAGAATTGAGGCTACTAGATGGGTAGGGAGGGTAGGTATTGGGAGAAAGGTTGGAGGGGGGCCTCCCTGGTGGTACAAGGGTTAAAGACTCAGCACTATTAAGCTATCACCAGTCACTGCTGCAGGAGTTCCATCCCAGGCCATGGAGTTTCCCACATGGCACAGTAGACCTTTCCTGTCTCGCCTGCTGCTCCTCTCAGCAGTCTATTTTGGTAGATCCGCCAGTTCTGCTCCCCACTCTGTCTCTGGTGAATCCTCTCACCCCCACACCTTTGGCCTACATCCCAGTTCCTGTATGTATAAATAAATGAAAGTAAATCAATATATAAAAAAAGAAAGGTGGGAGGGGGCACAATGATCTAAAGTGAATGATTATTGGGTGATTGGATGGTGGGGGTGGGTTGGTAACATCTGATGAGGTGTGAACCTATTCCCCTAAATCATATGCAGTGTTGTAAAACTATGTTACCTCAATAAATTAAAGAAAAGTGAATGCAAAAAAGAAAAAGAGAATGAAATACTCATGAATAAACACTGACCTTCCTTCTTTGTTTTAACAATAAGGAAAATGCATTTTGAAAATAGCTATCTAAAAGAACTAGAGTACCAGCGTTTATTTTCATAGTTACTTCTTATTTCCCCAGCAACATAAATAAATCTCTGTTAGCAGCAATCAACTATTTCTGGGAAGCCCATGTAGAATTCTCATGTTATCTTGAAGTCAATTCATTGATAGGGGAAAAATGGAAACGAAGGAATGGTTGTCTAAAATGGGTTCAGACAGTAGAAGTTGAACTGTGAGAGAGGAGACTACCTATTCCTGGATTTCACAGTGGTAACAAGGAAGCTTCTATTTTAGTACGATGCTAAAAGTAGTGCCCGTCTCCCCACTTGCCTCACTCTAATCTTGACTAGATAAGGAGGATTAGACCTTGATAGATTTCTGGTGATAGGGAAGGCAGGGCCAAACTAAGCAAACGTTGAAGCAGGTATCTGCCTACATTTTTTTTTTAAGATTTATTTATTTATGCATACAAGCTGGGGTACAGGCCAGAGGTGTGGGACGGTGAGAGGGTTCACCAGAGACAGAGTGGGGAGCAGCACAGGCAGATCAACGGAAATACACTGTTGAGGGGAGCAGCGGGTGAGGCAGGAGAGGTCTGTTGTGCCATGTGGGTCAGCTCCCTGGCTGGGGATCAAGCTTGTGCTGCAGTGGCTGCCAATAGCTTCATAGGGCTGAGACCTAACCCCCCATGCCACCAGGGAGGCCCCCTAAAAATTCCTATGTTCTTTGTGCAGGTGCCAATCAGTTTTCTGGAAGAAAGTCTATACCAAAAGTGTGGTTTATAGTTTTTTGATACAAATGAATCTTTAAATGATGACACCACAGGGCAGGGAATCTACTTTGCAGGGCACTGAAGATATTTCTATTGCCCATTTTATCACACTGTTTTCCTGTGTGGGATTTCAGGCAGAAAAAAATCTTAGTGTGGCCCTCAATCATTTGTTCTGCTGGAGAGAAGAATGAGGTTTAGAGAAGAAATTGTTAGAAGGTAGAATTAGAATAGATGCTAAGGCATAGACCTTCCTTCCTTTCACACAATCCCTATTTGTGATTTGAGAAAAAAATCAAATCCCTGTGTAGAATTCTACTAAACTAAGTAAAGTTCCATTCTCCTCAATTACTGGCTCTGGGTAGCCCATGATAGATAGAAGAGACAACCACCAGCATTTCCCTAGATTATAGGCTAGGGTCTTTTTATAAAGACTACAAATACATATTTTTACCTTTTTAATTTGACTTCTCTTCTAGAAATACCCTACTAATTCTAGCTCCTGTATTCCCTCTGTTCTTTCCTAAGGTTTAACTCTAATTGTTCTTGCAGGTACTAAGTTCTGACTTACTGGATACCTTTGTCCCAGGTTGTTCTTCTCAGAGTAAACCCCAGATCTAGGGCTGTCCCCAGACCACTTTAGGTGGGTTTCATCAAACTGAAGATCAGATTGTATATTAGATAAAGTTTGTAACATTCTTTTTTTTTTAATTTCTCAGTTTTCAGAGTAAGTTCAATACTGTATATACTAAAACTTGAAAGCTGTTTTAGAAACATAAAGACTTAGGTTGCAATTGTGGGTTTCCTCAACATCTGTCCTGGGGACTTCGGCCTCACACACCAGGCAGTGAATTGGGAGGAGTGGTACCATCAAAGGGAACCATGGAAGAATGGTTGAATTAACTGTCCTTAAATTTGCCATTGATCTAGGCATGTAGTCCAGAATCAGCTGCAGGTGGTGGCTCACACCAGCCCCATGACAACTCAAATGTTTCCAGTGGGAATCCAGTTCTTTCCCAGCTCCCAGCAGCATGGACTCAGAAATCTGCTGAGCATCCATCTTTCTTACTGTTAAAACAAACTGCCTATCATGAAGCACAAATATCATTATTAATATAATTGTGTCTGAACATGTTGAAAGATTACATTACGTATTTTTAATGTATTAAGTACCTCAAACGATATACTTCATATTCATAATGTGTTACTCATGGAACATAGTCATGTGATCACAAATACAACATTACACAACAACAAATACATATTAAGGGAAATACTGCTTTAAGAGCTTTATCCAGCAAAGTACATTAAAAAATTATATAGCACTGAGTACTCAGATTTGGATTCTTCACATGATTTGCAGGTTTCCAGTTTACACAGATCAATAGGAAAAGGAGATACGTAAATATTGTAAGTTTAGAAAGGTCAGTCTAAAATGTATGACAAAATAAAATAAATGTAAATATCAAGATACCTAAGATAATATGATAAACATAAAATTCATACCTCTGAGGGGCCTCCCTTGTGGTGCAACGGACTAAGTGTAGCATTATGAAGCTATCCAGAGCCACTGCAGCATGAGTTTGATACCCAGCCAGGGAGATTCCCACATGGCGCAGCAGACCTCTCCTGCCTTGCCTGCTGCTCCCATCAGCAGTGTACTTCAGTCGATCTGCCTGTTCTGCTCCCCACTCTGTCTCTGGTGAATCCTCTCACCATACCGCACCTCTAGCCTTGTATGCATAAATAAATAAATCTTTAAAAAAATTCATACCTCTGAATGCCTGGGCACTAGATCTAATACATCCCTTTTACTTATGGACCAATGGAATGTGAGACCTGGGTTGGCATTGCTGAAGGAGAAAGGGGTCTGTGTACTGGTTACTCCCATAACATAAACTGGCATCTGAAAAGAAAAAGTGGTTTTGTTCTATAGATCTGGCCCAGCTGGCATTATCAGAATAATTGGTTTAGAAAAGAACCATCATACTAACCTCGGTAGCTGTGATGAGTCGAGTAGCAGCTGCCAGGATTCTAACAGCCCTTAGCTGGACAACTTCAATCTGCACTTCATCCTGCTCAACAGGGTAGAGAACAAGGTTAGGCTAAAGAGGGAGGGTCTATGGGGTGGACAGAGATGCTTATGCAACTACTTTGTTGTTTGGGGAATTAAAAACAGCATGCCAACAATGCTCGTTTTTTTCCTTTAAATAGTTTCATAGAAGAGACTATAAGTCATAACAATGCCAAATACCCTGTGAGTTTTTCATTAAAGATTACATATTTCCCACACTTGGTTGAGAAAATGCCAGGTATGGGGCTAAAAGGACTTTTCTGGGCTGCTGACAACCACCTCACCACTACTACACCCACCAACATGATTCCCAGATGGAAGAGAAGATGCAGAGTGTGATAAAGAATGAATACCTGGGAAAACACAATGACTTTGCCAGTATCTTCATTTACTGTCTGGATGGTGCCATGGATCACAGCAGTACCAACCACCTTGCCTGTAACTTGACCCCTTCTATTAACAACAGCCACAGTCTGGTTACTTATGGAGAAGTGAATAATAGATTGGGGTTGGGGGCCACCTTCAGACATCACCTGGAATTTAAATGCACCATTGAATGCCTGGAGCATGGGGAGAAGTCACATTTTTTTTTCCCAACACTTTGTCTGAGTAACTTGACTTCATTTCCCCCCACTTCCCAACCAGCACATCCCATATCAGCTTAGTGCAGAAGAAATGGAAGTGCTACAAATGATCCAAGAGATTCTAAGGATAGTTTAAACCATGTTTATCATGGAACAGGGAAAATACTGATTTTCTTCTTAATTAGATCCTGTTGTAGTTGGTCAGGAGTAGACAAGAGGAGGAAAACATGAGGTAGGGGTGTGGAGGGGACATGGGGCAGAGGTGAGATGAGGAGAAATGATAATCTTATTTTCTATTTTTAAGATCACCTGCATCATGTTAGCAGGAATCAGTGTCATTTTCTCTGGAATAAGTCTGAATGGAGGAAACACCTAAAGGAAAAAACCAAAAGGACAACAGTGACTAACCCTAGTTAATTTTTATTAATTAAATCCTTTTTAAAAAATTATTTATTTATGTAGTTTGAAAAAAAAAAAGAACTGGGGTGAAGGCCAGAGGTACAGGGGGATGAGAGGAGTCACCAGAGACAGAGTGGGGAGCAAAACAGTCAGATCTACTGAAGTACACTGCTGAGGGGAGCAGCAGGCAAGACAGGAGGTCTGCTGCACCATGTGGGAAGCTCCCTGGCCGGGTACTGAACTCGTGCTGCAGTGGCTCTGGATAGCTTCATAGTGCTGCAACTTAACCAGCTGCGGCACCAAGGAGGCCCCTGTACGAGGATTTTCAACTGTGTGGGACTCAGGATCCTTAACTCCTGTGTTGTTCAAGGGTTACCTGTACACTGAAATCTTAATAATGGTTACCTCTAAATAGTGGAATTATTGTTGATTTCCATTCTGCAATATCTTTCCTGTTTATGCTTTCCAAATTTTTTGTAATAAGTGTACTATTTTTATACAGAAAAACAAAATCTAAGAACAAGTTACACATTGCTTTAAGAAACAACTATCATTTTTTAAATTACATAATTTTCAACTTGTGCAAAATAAGCAGAAAAGATAAATAATGTTAAGTAAGATGAAGTATGAATTTTGCATGATATAATTTCCTTACTTCAATTTGCCGAGGAGCTGATGTGAATTTTCTCCCCATTTTGTCCCTGGCGATTGCAACAAGTGTGGTTTGTCCAACAGTCACACCTCGAAGGATATAATTTTCAGAGTATTCATCCTGTTTCTCCATGAGCCTGCAAAGATCCACATGTTTTTAGGTGAGGATGATTTAGTTTTAAGAGTTACCAGTTATGTATATTTTTAAGATGCTTGACATTTCAACTTAGTTTAATTCTGTTTAGAGGGAACTGACAGAAAATAAATTTCTAGACTCAATACAAAGTTTATAGCAATGGTATGAGACTCCTGAAGGGCAAAAATTTGTTCTAAGGATCCAAAGGAATAGAGCGATATAAACATAAGACCGGATAAATTGCAAATACTAAATAAACTGCCTTGGAATTCCTCTATTTTCCTTTTTGTAGAGGGGAAGAGCAGAACCTGTATCTAAATAGATTTTGAAGGTTCTCTAGTCTGAAGCATGCCCATAGTATATCACTCAAAGAGAAGTTTCATAAATTGGAAATATTAGAAGTTTCATAAATTGGAAATTAGAAACATGAGGTTAGCCCCAAAACAAGACAGCTAAGGATATTCCCCGAGCTAAGTACGGGGAAAGAGTATACTGAAAACTACCATGACAAAAAAGGGAAGAAGAAAATCTGAAATAATCTGAGGGAGAAATGATCAAGCTACCAGGAAGGAGATTCTCATGATTTTAAGCATATATAGGGAGAAAGAAGTATCAAAATAGTACTCACATCAGGGTGACAATGGGAGAAGCCAACTGCAGTTCAAGCTCCATGTTTCTGAAGTATTTATTTTGGAATGGACGTTTGGAAGAGTCAAGAACCCTCACAGTTACTAATACGGTTTTACCTATTTCAACCTAGTAGTTTGAAAAAAAAAAAAAAAGGTAATTTAGCATTTAGCAGGGGTTCTCATTCACCAAGAACAGATTAGCTCTTAGAGGGTGACAAATTTTTTTGCTCATGCTAAATGTTCCCAATCAGTCTTTGAGCAAAAAAACTTAATCTATATGTATGTATTTTAAGTTGTTCTTTAATACTCTTTGTCTTCATCAACTTTAATGTTGGAAAGTTTCTCTTTAAGAGCAGGTATTTCCATTAACATTAGTAAAGTTTCTGGAATATGCACACAGTAGCTGAGCAGAGACTGTATTAAATGATGCTAAAGAGTGAGAATGAGGCCTGCTTCATTTATGAGATAAAGCAAACATCTCTCACCTTATCAATCAGATCAAGCTCCAGTTCTTCTATGTCTGACACCCTGAGATAGGCCACTGCTGGACCCAAGAAGGCCAAGCATAGATCATAGACTTCCAAGGTGAGAAATCCAGGATGTAATGGGACTAACTAGAAGGAAGACAATGGTAAATTGGGTAAAGAAGTAAACATGCTCCAAGCATAATCACAGCAACTATTTTTACCTGAAGTGGAAAATACAACTTCCTTTGTAATGGGAACTCTAAGAGACGACATTATATGTTTCAGGCATAACTCAATATGTATATTTAACATATTTCAGTTAACGATAAAATATGTTCCCTTAACAAAGATTAAATAATAAAGAGCAGAGTTAAAGTTAATGAATTCAAGCAGACTCCAACTTGCATATGATTTTTAATTATGAACAATGGAAGAAAATCATTGAAAGATAATCTTTCATAAACTAAATCAACATAGGGGCCTCCCTGGTGGTGCAGGGGTTAAATCTCAGCTCTATGAAGAGATCAGCAGCCACTGCAGCACTGGTTCAACCCCTGGTCAAGGAGCTAACTCTCATATGGCACAGCAGACCTCCCCCTGTCTTGCCTGCTGCTCCCCTCAGCAGTTTATTTCAGTCAATCTGTCTATTCTGTTCCCCACTCTGTCTTTGGTGAATCCTCTCACTTCCCCACACCTCTGGCCTACACCTCAGCTCTTGTATGCATAAATAAATCTTTAAAAAATGAAAATCAAGTTTATTTATGCTGCATTCAGCATAAATCCATTTATTTATTCATAGTAAACTGGGAGCATGATACTTTTTCTTATTGCATTACAATTTTGTACAACAGCATGTTTTGTTTTGTTTTTATATCCTTTGCCTGCACACGGTAATCTTATGACTAAGGTTAACTAAATTTCTTTGAGCTCTTAGAAAGGAATATATCCATATTTTAATATAAGGTATTGTTTTTATTACCAGAAGTCAAATAAAAGCAAATCCCTTGACATATTGATTATGGAGCCAATTTAATATTTTGAGCTGTTATCTCCCAGCTGACCACACCTTATATTCATATTATAAAGTCAATAGTACACCTAATTATCTACAGTTCTATGCTTTGAAATTTATAGAAAAGGGACTTCTACTAATGGAAATGTTATAAATGGATATCTCCTGAGCTATTTCAGTTTGGCCAAAAACAAAAATTGCCTAGTATTATAGCTAGTTGCAGAAAAAGCCTCTCATTTTTGGTCAAATAATATATTTATGTTAAATAAAGAAAAAGAGGCAAATGTTATTTTTTTAAAGATTTATTTTATTTATGCATACAAGAGCTGGGGTGTAGGCCAGAGGAGCGGGGAAGGGGAGGTACGAAAGGATTCACCAGAGACAGAGTGGGGAGCAGAACAGGCAGATCTACTGAAATACACTGCTGAGTGGAGCAGCGAGCGAGACAGGAGAGGTCTGCTATGCCAGGTGGGTTAGCTCCCTGGCCGGGATTGAACTCATGCTGCAGTGACTGCCAACAGTTTCATAGTACTGAGACTTAACCCCTTGCGCCACAAGGGAGGCCTCAAATGTTATTTTTATAATAAGTTTGAGACACACAATGGAATATTTCCCATTATTCTCCTAAGAATGAGCTTTGACTTGACACCATCAATCTGAGACTATCTTGAGAACTCACCTGGACAGAGCTCTCTGCTTCCATGTAAGTGATGATGACAATATTCTGCTCACTACTGTTCACTAAAAAATAACCAGATCCTTCCACAAGGTTAAATATTTCCTATATAAAAATTGGACAAAGAATATTTCATCCTCTTTGGTTTATAAATAATTCAAAGAAAATAACTTTGACCTACCTGAAAAGGTATGTAAGATTTAGGTCAATGGACCAATGATAAAATATGATTATTAATGTATAACTATTAAAGTCATTGTAGATAATTTTTACATATGCATTATATATGTATAGCAGTAATTTTCAACACGTAAGTGAACCTTTGAAATTGTTACACCATTAATTCTAATAACCCAATATTCCCCCCTTCGATATGATTCTATTTAAGCAGACGCATACAGCCTCTACCTTCACATCAGGGTGGTTATACATGGTGGCGTTCTCAGGCATTACAGTTACATCATCTACCAGGAGCAGCTCCACAGCTGCAGATCTGGGCAAGTTAGAAAGTTCCTAGAAATGTGAAAAGAATCACTAAGGTAAATATAAACTTTCATTTCTCAGCTCAGTGAGAGAAAATTCCAGTACTCTTTCAAGTGCCAAAGAGAGCAGAATCATAGAGGTATACGGTTGTCAGATTTAAATCAGTTATAAGTGACTTTTAAAGAAGAGACTTAAATATTAGTTATTTAGTTTAATATCTTATATAACACTCTTCACTTACCTTTGGACTTTTCTTCTCGGAATAGCCTACAAAATTGACTCCAATAAGTACAGTCCCTTTTATATGATGTACTTTAAGGGTCTGATGACCTGGGGACATGCACAAAAAATACCCTGTGAGAAACAGTAAAATAGAATACAAAAGTGTCTCCAGAAAACCAAATTCTCTCCTCATTGTTTCCTAATGATGTTTTATTAGGGAGAAAAAACACTGAATGGAAAAATACACAAGAAACAGAAAACTAGTTGTTGTTTTTTTTAAAGATTTATTTATTTATGTAGACAAGAGCTGGAGCGCAGGCCAGAGGTGGGGGGGTGCTGGTGGGGGGATTATTCACCAGAGACAGAGTGGGGAGCAGAACAGGCAGATCTACTCAAATACACTGCAGAGGAGAGCAGCGGGCAAGACAGGAGGGGTCTGCTGTGCAATGTGGGTCAGCTCCTTGGCCAGGGATTGAACTCATGCTGTAGTGGCTGTTGATAGCTTCATAGTGCTGAGACTTAACCCCTTGTACCACCAGGGAGGCCCCCAGAAAACTGTTTTTTTTGTGCTGATTCTGCCACTATATGCAGAAATAAAATGGGTAACCACTTTATTTCTCACTTCCTTTATTAAATGAGGAATTGTGCCAGACAAAATATAAAAATTTTTTTCAGTTCTGTTGGTCAGTGAATCCAAAATTAGACTGCAAACAGTGTATGGGGAAATTTTTGTTTGATTTTAAAATAGGAGTGAGAAGTAACAGATAACCCTTTGGGACGTTTCATTTTTCCTAAATGTCATGTCAGTCCCTTACTCAAAAATTTTATTTATTTATTTTAAAGATTTTATTGAGTTATTTTTGCATAGAAGAGCTGGGGTGTAGGCCAGAGGTGTGTGGGGTGTAAGTCAGAGGTAGGGGTGAGAAGATTCACCAGAGACAGAGTGGGGAGCAGAACAGGTGGATTTTACTGAAATACACTGCTGAGGGGAGCAGTGGGCAAGACAGAGGTCTGCTGCTAACTCATGTGTGGGTTAACTCCCTGGTTGGGGATTGAACTCAGGCAGTAGTGGTGACAGCACTGAGACTTAACCCCTAGGCCACCAGGGAGGCCCCTCAAAAATTTTTAATGGTTAACTATTCCTTATTAGAGCAATTTGAACTCCTAAACCAGTATCTGAAGTCTGACCCTACTTTCACTAACTTGTTCTTTCCTCTCTTTCTTTAAATTTAACTAATCAGTTCTTATTCTCTTATTTCATACTTAACACTTGATGATCATACCTAAATCTGTGAAGCATTTTCTCATGAATCTATATCCACTTATTTACTGACTCATTCAACAAATATTTATTGAGGGCCAACTATATGCTAGGTACTATATTAGGTAATTAGGATATATAGATGAAGAAGGAAACAACACAGTTCTTGCCTTCAAAGAAACCTATGGTTTAGTAGGTAAACCATCCATTGCAATATAGTATGGTAAGTGCTATTATAGATGTATGTACAGAGCACATATATGTAATGCAGAGGATTTAGGCGCAGAAAGTATTTAAAATCTTAAGAGATTTTAACGAGGGACAGATCACTCCTACATCAGTAAAGCAGATTTTAGCCCAGTGAAGATGCAAGAAAACAGCATACAAAGATGAAAGAGAAAGTTGGGCCTCCCTGGTGGCACAAGAAGTTAACTATGAAGCTATTGGCAGCCACTGCAGCACGAGTTTGATCCTCAGTCAGGGAGCTTCCCACATGGCGCAGCAGAGCTCTTCTGTCTCACCCGCTGCTCCCCTCAGCAGTGTATTTCAGTCAGTCTGCCTGTTCTGCTTCCCACTCTGTCTCTGGTGAATCTCTCGCCCCTCCCCCTCCTCTGGCCTATACCCCAGATCTTGTATGCATACATAAGTAAATCTTAAAAAAAAAAGAAAGAAAGAAAGAGTTATGGCCATCCATAGTCTAGAATTTAAAGTTGTTGACTGTGAGAAAAAATACAGAGTATTATAAAGGTGGTAATAAAGAATGACGCCAAAGAAGTAGGCAGAGGTTGGTATGCTACACTGCAACATATGAGGGGTTTTTTTTAATGCATACAAGAACTGGGGTGTAGGTCAGAGGTGCAGGGGGCTGGGGTGGAGCAAGAGGATTCAACAGAGGCAGAGTGGGGAGCAGAACAGGCAGACCTACTGAAATAAACTGCTGAGGGAAGCAGCGGGCAAGACAAGAGAGGTCTGCTGTGCCATGTGGGTTAGCTCCCTCGCTGGGGAAAACTCAAGTCACAGTGGCTGGTGATGGCTTGATAGCACTGAGACTTTAACCCCTGCACAACCAGGGAGGCCCTGCAACATGAGTTTTATCCTGAAAGACACAGGGAATCTCTGAAGACAATGTGGTGAAGTACAGACAGCGATTAAGAGCATAGGCTTAAGTGGCACAGGGGTTAAGTTTCAGTGCTATCACCAGCCCCTGCAGCATGAGTTTTATCCCTGACCAGGGAGCTAACCTTCCTGCCACAGCAGACCTCTCCTGTGTTACCTGCTGCTCCCCTCAGCAATGTATTTCAGTAGATCCTCCTGCTCTGCTCCCCACTCTGTCTCTGGTGCATCCTCTCACCCCCTGCACCTCTGGCCTACACCCCAGCTCTTGTATGTAAAATAAATAAAGTAAATCTTACAAAAAAGAAGAAGAAAAATGCTCATCATCACTTGTTTAAAAAAAATGAGTATAGGCTTTGATAACAGAGAGCTTGCTGCTATAACTATATACTGTTCAGGCCCTAAAATTGTGCCTAGAATATTGTAAGAACTCAGTAAGTGTTTGATGAATGAGTAAGCTTACCAAGTGGGGAAAATACCAGTCTCATGTTTGTTATGAGGGTTACAAGAAAAAATTCATGTAAAGTATTCAGTACCAAAACCATAAAATATATGGAAGAAAATATAGGCAAAACACTACATGACATACTTCTCAGTAACATCTTTAAAGACACATCCCCCAAAGCAAAGAGTGAAGGAAAAGATGAACAGCTGGGACTACATCAAATTAAAAAGAGTCTGTACAACAAAAGAGACATTAGCCAAAACAAAGAGACAGCCTACTGATTGGGAAAAAATTTTTGCACACAATACTACCGATAAGGGACTGATCACAAGGATCTACAAAGAGCTGACAGGACTCAACAAAAACAAAGTAAACAATCCAGTCAGAAAATGGGCAGAAGAGTTAAAAAGACACATCTCCAAAAGAGGAAATGCAAACGACCAATAGGTATATGAAAAAATGTTCAACATTGCTTGTAATCAGGGAAATGCAAATCAAAACCACAATGAGATACCACCTTACTTACACCAGTGAGAGTGGCACATATTAAAAATCAGGAAATAACAAATGTTGGCAAGGATGTGTAGAAAAAGGAACTCTCCTAAAACTGCTGGTGGGAATGCAAACTGGGCCAACCACTATGGAAAGCTGTGTGGAGGTTCCTCAGACTACTAAAAATGGAGCTTCCATATGACTCAGCAATTTCAGTCTTAAGGATCTACCCAAAAAGGACACAAAAATATTAATTCAAAAGGATACCTGCACCCTTATGTGTTTTTTTTTAAAGATTTATTTATTTATGCATACAAGAGCTGGGGTGTAGGCCAGAGGTGTGGGGTGGTGAGAGGATTCACCAGAGACAGAGTGGAGAGTAGAACAGGCAGATTGACTGAAATACACTGTTGAGGGGAGTAGTGGGTGAGACAGGAGAGCTCTGCTGCGCCATGTGGGAAGCTCCCTGGCCTGGATCTAACTCTTGCTGCAGTGGCTGCTGATAGGTTCACAGTGCTGAGACTTAACCCGTTGCACCACCAGGGAGGAGGCCCTGCACCCCTTTCTTTATTGCTGCATTATTTTTAAGAGGTAAATATATGGGAACAACCCAAATGACCAAAAATAAATAACTGGATCAAGAAGATGTGGTATATATACACAATGGAATGTTACTCAGCAATCAAAAAAGATAAACTCATGCCATTCACGGCAACATGAACGGAGCTGGAAGGGTTTATACTTAGTGAAATAAGCAGAAATAAAAAGAAAAATATAGGATGTTTCTACTTATATAAGGAATGTATGGGAACCAAATAAGGGATCAGGAAAAAATAAAAAATACAAAATACAAAATTAACAGGCAACTATAAATTAGAGACTTTCTGCAGGGGGGTGGGGAGAGACCACAAGGGGTGACAGTGATGGTGCATGGGTGAAATGGTGGTGGGAATTTTACCGGGACTAGGAGAAAGCACACATTGTACAAAAAGGAAGAATGATGTAAAATATATATATAAAAAATAAAATATTCAGTACAGTTCCTGGTATATCATAAGACTTCAGCAAATCATCACCATAACAGAATTTTTTTAAAAGAAGAGTTATTTATTTATGCAGAAAAGAACTGGGGTGTAGGTCAGAGGTGTAAGGGGATGAGAGGATTCACCAGAGACAGAGTGGGGAGAAGAACAGGCAGATTGACTGAAATACACTGCTGAGGGGAGCAGTGGATGAGACAGGAGAGGTCTGCTGTGCCATGTGGGTCAGCTACCTGTTTGGTTCGAACTCCTGCTCTAGTGGCTGCCCATAGCTTCATAGTGCTGAGACTTAACCCCTTGCGCCACCAGGGAGGCCCATAAGAGAATTTTAAGAGAGGTTCAGATTTGTATTTTAGAAAGATCATTCTGTACTATTGATTAGTGAGATTAGCTTAGAGGCTACTATGGTCATACAGGATAAAGATGATGGGGTTAGTGAGAGAGGGATGAAACCCCCAAATAGGGGCTTCCCTGGTGGCACAAGGGGTTAAGTCTCAGCACTATGAAGCTATCAGCAGCTACTGCAGTAGGTGGTTGATCCCTGGCCAGGGAGCAGGAATGCACATGGCACAGCAGACTTCTCCTGTTTCATTCACTGCTCCCCTCAGCAGTGCATTTCAGTCAATCTGCCTGTTCTGCTCCCCACTCTGTCGCTGGTGAATCCTCTCACCCCCCACCACCTTCCGCACCTCTGGCCTACACCCCAGCTCTTGCATGCATAAATGAAAAAAAAAAAAGAATCCCTGAAACAGATAGTAACATGGATGGCATTTGCTATTATTTGTTTCAGGTTATAGGAGGATCTGTTTCTTTTCTACTGCTGTTTATACTAACTGTGTCATACTATTACTATTATAGTATTATGCTGTCACATTCTTTAAACTCTTAAACTTCTTCTGAATGTAATCTCCCTTTAGGTAAAGAAGAGGTTAAATCCCATCTCCTTCTCTAATATTTCTTATTCCACTGAATGGTTACACACTCAGTCCAAATGTTCACGCCAGAAACCTAAAAGTTACCCTTTGTACCACTTTTTTTCTGCATCTGTGGGATTGATTTGTGGTACAAGATTATAACAGTGAACTACAGTGTATCATGCCTGCTATCCATGTCCTTTATTAGTCCTTGTTCACCTTGACTCTGGTTTTGAACAGATGATTTCCTTTACTGAACAGTACATAAGTAAATGTGATAAAAGCAGAGAATTGTTAAGCAATTACACATGAGGGCTTTTGATCTCTTAGAACCTCATCTACTGCCTCTTATCTCCTCTCTAAGTCTCATTCATTTTATTCAGTTCATTCAATCTGTCTCTTATTTCCGTGATTCTTTCAGGTCACAGTATAAGTATTACTTTCTTAGGGTAATCTTGGTTCTAAACTAAGTTAGATCCTCCTGTTATGAGATCTTTAAGCACCTCATATTTTCACTTTAAAACACCTAATGCAGGGACTCCCTGGTGGCCTGGGGGTTAAGTCTCAGTGCTATGCCTGCGAAGGCCTGATTTTTAAAAAAATTTATTTATTTATGCATACAAGAACTGGGGTGTAGGCCAGAGGTGTGGCAGGAGAGGAGGGCATGGAGGAGAGGATTCACAGAACAGAGTGGGGAGCAGAACAGAGAGACTGACTGAAATATACTGCTGAGGGAAGCAGCGGGCGAGAGAGGAGAGGTCTGCTGTACCATGTGGGAAGCTCCCTGGCCTGGGAGCTAACTCTTTTTTTTTTTTTTTTTTTAAGATTTATTTATTTTTGCACACAAGCTGGGGTACTGGCCAGAGGTGTGGGTCGGCGAGAGGGTTCACCAGAGACAGAGCGGGGAGCAGAACAGGCAGATCAGAAATACACTGCTGAGGGGAGCAGCGGGCGAGGCAGGAGAGGTCTGCCGCGCCATGTGGGATTCTCCCCGGCTGGGTGTCGAACTCGCGTCGCCACTGCCGACAGCTCCACAGCGCAGCGCTTAACCACTGCGCCACTGGGGAGGCCTGGGAGCTAACTCTTGTTGCAGTGGCTGCTGATAGGTTCATAGTGTTGAGACTTAAACCCTGGTGCCACCAGGGAGGCCCAAAGGCCTGATTTTGATCCCTAGTCAGGGAGCTAACCCAGATATTACACAGTTCTTCTATGCACAAATTAAAAACACCAGGGCCTCCCTGGTGGTGCAACAGGTTAAGCGCAGCACTGTGGAGCTGTCGGCGGCTGCAGCGTGAGATCAATGCCCAGCCAGGGAGATTCCCACATGGTGCAGCAGTCCTCTCCTGCCTCGCCCGTTGCTCCCCTCAGCAGTGTATTTTGGTTGATCTGCCTGTTCTGCTCCTCACTCTGTCTCTGGTGAACCCTCTCACCACCCCACACCTCTGGCCTGCATCCCGCTTTTATGCAAAAATAAATAAATCTTAAAAAAAATTAAAAACACCAAATGCAATTGTAATGTTTGAAGTCTGGCTTCCCCAAATAGACTATAAGTCTATGAGGATAGAGACTATGACCGCCCCATTCATGATAATACCTCCAAATACACAGTAGAAGACCTTACATGAAGCAGACACTCAAAAAATATTTGCTAATAGGGCCTCCCTGATGGTGCAGGGGTTAAAGTCTCAGTGCTATCAAGCTATTGATAGTCACTGCATCATGAGTTCTATCCCCAGCCAGGGAGCTAACCCACATGGCGCAGCAGACCTCTGCTGTCTTGCCTGCTACTCCCCTCAGCAGTGCATTTCAGTAGATCTGCCAGTCCTGCTCCCCACTCTGTCTCTGGTAAGTCCTCTCTTCCCCTGCACCTCTGTCCTGCACCCCAGTTCTTGTATACATAAATAAAAATAAATCTTAAAAAAAAATTTGCTAATACTAGTTTCATACTAGGTAAACAATAGGCAATCAGTACATTTTAAAATTAATTTATTGGGCCTCCCTGGTGGCCCAATGGGTTAAGCCGCAACACTATGAAGCTGTCCAGAGCCACTGCAGCATGAGTTCGATCCCTAGCCAGGGAGTTTCCCACATGGCACAGCAGACCTCTCCTGCTGCTCCCCTCAGCAGTGTATTTCAGTTGATCTGCCTGTTCCGCTCCCTATTATGTCTTTGGTGAATCCTCTCACCTCCTCCAACACCTCTGGCCTACACCCTGCTTGTATGTGTAAATAAATAAATTTTTTTTAATTTTTAAAATTTTATTTTGTGCATACAATCTGGGGTGCAGGCCAGAGGCGTGGGGCGGTGAGAGGGTTCGCCAGAGACGGAGTGGGGAGCAGAACAGGCAGATCGAAAGAAATACACTGCTGAGGGGAGTAGTGGGCAAGGCCAGGAGAGGTCTGCCGTGGCATGTGGGAATCTCCCCAGCCAGGTGCCCAACTCACGTCGCAGCTGCCAACAGCTCCTCACCGCAGCGTGCCATCGGGAAGACCCGTAAATAAATACATTTTAAAAAAACAAAGTAAAATTTATTTCTTAGAGAAATATTTGACCCAGACCCTAGCTTTGTAAACAAAGAAATCTACCTTTATATTTCTAAAAAACACAAAGGTCAAAGATGAAAGGTGAAATATGATAAAATTTAAGATTAACTGTCACCCATAAGGAAATACTTAGTACAGAGCCATTTAGCAGAAAGGATTCATAAATTTTCACAATACCATGTAGCCGCGTCTGCCCGCTGCCATCATCCTTCGCTACCATCTCCACTGAATTACAATCTTCAAAATAAGCTAGTGTTTCATTTGAAGATTTCCATTCCAGCATTAATGAACTGAAATTATCAAACTTTCTCCTGTGTTGATCAAACATGGCCAGTTCTAGGACTGTGTCCCTCAGGCTTGATACAGGAATCTGCATTAAAGTAAAAAGAAAATAAAGGGAAAGGAAAAAACTCAATATTTTAAGAGATATTCCTGAAGTTAGGGATCATGGTTTCTCCCAGTCTACAGATACACTGCAGAATAGTACAGTGACTACCTATGCACACTTCCTCTGGATTTGCCATTTGCTTTCTGTATTTCTCCCTATACTTTTTTTAAAAAAAGATTTATTTATTTATGCATACAAGAACTGGGGTGTAGGCCAGAGGTATGGGGTGGTGAGAGGATTCACCAGAGACAGATGGGGAGCAGAACAGGGAGACTGACTGAAATACACTGCTGAGGGGAGCAGCGGGCGAGGCAGGAGAGATCTGCTATGCCATGTGGGAAGCTTCCTGGCTGGAGATCGAACTGGTTCTGCAGTGGCTGCAGGTAGCTTTATAGTGCTATGACTTAACCTGCTGCACCACCAGGGAGACCCTCTCTCTATACTTTTCCACCCATGACATGTGTGTGTGCATGTGCATGCAGGTGTCACTTTTACCCCAAATAACATAGCTATCATGGTACATTATAACTAAATATTTCAGCATGCATTAACTAAGAATGAAAACATTCTAACAAAAATAGTATTATATGTAAGAATATTAATATTAATCCAATGTCATCTAAGATACAGTTAATATTTTAATTTCCCCAAATATCCCCCGAAATATCTTTTACATTTATTTTTTGATTTCTGATCTAGATTTGATCTTGAGTATATATATGTTCTTGGACAGACTGACCAAGATGACTCAACATCATAAAAATTTCAGCTGTTATGAATTTATGTATAATTTGACTTTATCCCATTAAAAATACTATGAATTTGGGGGCCTCCCTGCTGGTGCAAGGGGTTAAGTCTCAGCACTATGAAGCTATCCAGAGTCACTGCAGCATGAGTTCGATCCCTGGCTAGGGAGCTTCCCATATGGCGCAGCAGGCCTCTCCTGTCTCACCCACTGCTCCCCTCAGCAGTGTATTTCAGTCAATCTGCCTATTCTGCTCCCCACTCTGTCTCTGGTGAATTCTCTCACCACCCCCCCACCTCTGGCTTACGCCCCGCTTGTATGCATAAATAAAGAAATCCTTTAAAAAAATAAATAAAGGTAAAAATACTATGAATTTAAGGGAATCGATATCCAATCATTAGCTGATCACAAAGATAAACAGAGATGTTACTGACCCCAGAGGACAAAGAATACAGACATTACAGGACTAGTTCAGAAATTCATTAAACTAACAGCTACCATGTTCATAACAGAAAAATAGTAACAACTACAAAATCTAAGGGAAGGGCTTGACTTTATTTTTTTATTATTATTTTTTTAAATAGAGATTTTTTTAAATTACTTTTTTTAAAGATTTATTTATTTATGCATACAAGCTGGGGTACAGGCCAGAACGTGGGGAGGTGAGAGAGTTCACCAGGACAGAGTGGGGGAACAGAACAGGTAGATCAATGGAAATATACTGCTGAGGGGAGCAGCGGGTGAGGTAGGAGAAGTCTGCCACGCCATGTGGGAATCTCCTGGGCTGGGCGTCGAACTCGCGTCACCGCTGCTGACAACTCCACAGTGCAGTGCTTAACCGCTGTGCCACCAGGGAGGCCCTGGGAAGGGCCTGATTTTAGAGTTGCTATATTGTGTTATCTAAAATGTCAAGTTTTCAATAAAAATATTTAAAATGCAAAGAAACAAGAAAATATATACCAAACATAGGGGCAAAAGCAGTCAGTAGAAAGTATCCCTAGGAATATCAAAACATTAGACTTCTTTTTTTTTTTTTAAAGATGTATTTATTTATACATACAAGCTGGGGTACAGGCCAGAGGCGTGGGGTGGGGAGAGGATCCACCAGAGACAGAGTGGGGAACAGAATAGGCAGATCAGAAATACACTGCTGAGAGGAGCAGCGGGTGAGGCAGGAGAGGCCTGCCGCACCGTGTGGGACTCTCCCTGGCTGGGCATCGAACTCGCATCGCTGCTGCCGACAGCTCCACAGCGCTGCGCCCAACCACTGTGCCACCAGGGAGGCCCCAAAACATTAGACTTCTGATGAATTTTTCACTAAGTTATTTAAAGAAAAGCATGAAACTGATGTCACATGATACAGAGAATATCAAGAGATAGAAATTATAAAAAAAAAAACAACCAGAAATCCTGAAGTTGAAAAGTATAACATTTGAAATGAAAAATTCATCAGAAAACAACAGTAGATTTGAGCAGACAAAAGAAAACTATCAGGGAAGCTGAAGATAGGTCAATGAAATCATCTAGCTTGATGAACAGAAAGAAAATATTAAATAAAGAAAAATGAAAGCATCAGAGACTCACAGATACCATCAACTATGTCAATTATGCAAAATAGGAATCCTAGAAGGAGAGGAGAGATAAAGAGGAAGTAAAAAATCTCTGAAAAAAATGGTTAAAGGGCCTCCCTGGTGATTCAAGGGGTTAAGTCTCAACACTATGAAGGTATGGGCAGCCACTGCAGCATGAGTTAGATTCAGCCAGGGAGCTTCCCACACGGTGCAGCAGACCTCTCCTGTCTTGCCCGCTGCTCCCCTCAGCACTGTGATTCAGTCAATCTGCCTGTTCTGCTCCTCATTGCCTCTGGTGAATCCTCTCTCCCATCCCCCACTTCTGGCCTATACCCCAGTTCTTGTATGCATAAATAAATCTTTTTTAAAAATTGTTAAAAACTTCTCAAATTTGATGAAAAATATTAACCTAAACATTTAAGAACCTCAAAAAATATCAGGTAAGATAAATTCAACAAGACTTGCATCTAATTCTATCATAATTAAATTGTTCAAAGACAAAAAGACAGAATCACAAAAGCATAAAGAGAAAGAAACCCATCACTTAAAAATAATTCTCTGAGTTCAACAGCTATTATCACATCATAAACCATGGAAGCTAGTGATGAAAGAAAAATATTGCCAACCAAGAATTCTATACAGAGACAAATAACTCTTCAAAAACAAAGGTAAATAAGACATTCCTAGATAACAAAAACAAATAAAACTTGTTCCTAGTAAGCCTATACCATAAGAAATACTATAGGAGGTCCTTTCGGCCCCTTAGTGAAATGAAAGGTCCCTAAACAACAGTTGAATCCCCAGGAAAAAATAAAGAGCCTGGTAAAGAGAAATAAAACACATAGGTAAATACAAATGACAGGATAAATGTATATTTGTTTGTAATTATTATCTTCTCCTATACTATTTTCTACTCCTATTAAAAAGACAAATTCATAAATCAATAATTCTAAATCTGTTTTATGGTATGCATCTAAAAGACAAACGACAATAACAGCACAAAGGAAGTGAATGGAAATGGAGCTACTGAAATTAAGTTGATGTTATCCCAAACTAGACTGCTGTGGGTAAATAAACCAAAAATAATAGATTGTTAATTTCGTAGGCAAAAACTAGCAAAAACTGAATGTAATACAGTAAATGGTTAAATAATTTAAATGGTATATTAGAAAAATATTTAACACAAAAGGAAGAAGAAATGGAGGTACAGAGGACACGAAAGGTGTATGATAGCAAAATCATAAATGTAAATCTATCCTTATCAGTAAATACATTAGATGTAAATAGATTACATACTCCAATTAAAAGGGAGAGATTAGCAGTATGGATTAAAGAAAAAAAAAACATGATCCAACTATATGATATCTATAAGACACATACTTTAGATTAAAAAGATATAAGTGTATTCAAAGTACAAGGATAAAAAAAAGATATGCCATACAAACAGTAACAAAAAGCTAGAGTGATTATGTAATATCAAACAAAACAGATTTAAGATGAAAAATTGTTATTAGAGACAAAGAAGGACATTTTATAATGGTAAAAAAAAAAAGATACTGTATAACAAAATATTTGGTTGATATTTGTCCTTGGTTCCTAAAAAGTAACTCCTAAACCCTTAGAATTTTCTGAGTAATAGGGATGTATCTAGTATTCATGGTCTTGGGAGACATATGAGTTTATACTAAAGAAATGATTCAGGATTTGGTTTGGTATGCCAGAAAGACCAATCATGTGATAAGAAGAATGGGACTTCAAACTGGATGATGTCAATCAAAAACTTAGAGAGTGGAGCTGAAGAGTGAATGACCAGTGATTTAATCAATCATGTTTCTGTGATGAAACTCCTATAAAAATACCAGACACCAAAGCACAATGGAGCTTCCTGGTTGGTGAATACATCAGTATGGTTCACCTAATGTGTTGCTACCCAAATCTGATTCCCTGAGTAGAGAGCATGGAAGTTTCACATTTGGAAACTCTCCCTATGTGTCTCTTCATAGGGCCATTACTGGCCCTGATTTGTATCCTTTTTAAAAAATATTTATTTATGCACAGAAGAGCTGGGGTGTAGGATAGAGGTGTGGAGGTGAAAGGATTCAACAGAGACAGAGTGGGGAGCAGAACAGGCAGACTGACTGAAACACTGGGAGCAGCAGGTGAGATAGGAGAGGTCTGCTGTGCCATGTGGGTTAGCTCCCTGGCTGGGGATCAAAATCATGCTACAGAGGCTACCTATAGCTTCATAGTGCTGAGACTTAACCCTTTGTGCCACCAGGGAGGTCCTTGATTTGTACACTTATAATAAAACTCTAACTTTGAGTCATTCTAACAAATCATCAAACCTGAAGTGGCTGTGGGAGTCCCCAAATTTGTAGTTAGTTAGAATTATGGGTCTCCTGGGCCTCCCTGGGGGTGCAACGGGTTAAGCACAGACTATGAAGCTATCCAGAGCCACTGCACCACGAGTTTGATCCCTGGCCAGGGAGCTGACCCACATGGTGCAGCAGACCTCTCCTGCCTCTCCCACTGCTCCCTTCACCACTGTACTTCAGTCTATCTGATGGAGGAGATAGAACTCAAAATAAGATTAGAACTAGACCCACACAAGGAAGTGGGGGTAGAAGAAATCAACATAACCATTAGCACAATCCCTAGGTGCCAGTTCCTAAATTACAAAGCAAAGATATGGAGATTGAGCCCATTCCAGAATCTCCAGTCTCTTTTCTAATTCTAGTTAGCCAGTAAACAGGAACCATCCTGAAGATGAGCTTCTCCCAACTGAAAGAAGGTGATATCAGTGCCATCCATGCAAGAATTCGGGGCAGCCATTTTTCTGCCCGCCTGTGCCTATGCAGGGGCTTTCTTTTACCAACTCTGTCACTCTGCAGGGCAGCGGCTTGCCTGCCTGCCTGTGAACTGCACCATGTAGGCCTCTTTCTTAGCAAACGTGCCCCCTCAGCAGGGCAGCTCTTTCTGCCCACTTGTGTCTGTACAAGTGTCCTTTACTTCCTTGTCCTAATAAATCTGTTCTTTAAGTTTAACTGAGTCTCTGTCTTGTGGAGAAACTTGCCATGTGTCGCTGAAGGGAGCTCTGGTGAAACCTTTCCCAGAGTGAACCCAAGGACCCCGCTCTGCTCTCAAATCCATCGACTCCAAAACGACATCATATCTGCCTGTTCTGCTCCTTACTCTGTCTCCGTGAATCCTCTCACCACCCCACACCTCTGGTCTTCACCCCAGCTTGTATGCATAAATAAATAAATCTTAAAAAAAAAAACAATTGTGGGTGTCTTATGGACCCTTTAACTTGCAGCTGGCATCTGAAGTGAAAGCAGTCTTATTAGGCACTCTGCTATTAAATGTGTGGAGTCTGAAATAATCATAGGTAGTTATCAGAATTGCATCATGGTATTTCAAAGGTCAATCTATTAAAGAGATAATAATTATAAATTAAAATGCACCTAACAATACAGTCCCCAGATACATGAATTCAAACTGACAGAAATGAAGGCAGAAAAGGACAACTGAACAATAATAGTTGAAGACTTCAATACCCCACTTTCAATAATGGATAGAACAACTAAACAGAAGACCAACAAGGAAGCACAAGACCTGAATAACACAATAAATCAGGTAGACCTAACAGACATCTATGAAACACTGTACCCAACAAGAGCAGAATATACTTTTCTCAGGTGTAGATAAAGCAAAAGTGAATTAGAAAACATTTTGAAATAAATGAAAACAAAGCAACATACCAAATATATGGGATTTAGTGAAAGCTCAGGGGGAGATTTAGAACTATAAACATCTATAATAAAAAAGGAAGATCTTAAATCACTAACCTAAATTTCCATCTTTTTTTTTTAAAGATTAATTGATTATTGACTTATGCATAGAAGAACTGGGGTATAGGCCAGAAGTGCGGGGGATGAGAGGATTCATCAGAGACACAGTGGGGAGCAGAACAGGCAGATGTACTGAAATACACTGCTGAGGGGAGCAACAGGCCAGACAGGAGAGGTCTGCTACACCATGTGGATTAGCTCTCTGGACGGGGACTGAACTCATGCTGCAGCGGCAATTGATAGCTTGATAGTGCTGAGACTTTAACCCCTGTGCCACCAGGGAGGCCCCTAAATTTCTATCTTAATAAACTACAAAAATTGATGAACCTAATCTCAAATCAAGCAGAAGGAAGAAAATAATAAAGACAAGGGCAAAAATAAATAAAATTGAAAAACAGAACATCAATCAAACTAAAATTGATACTTTGAAAAGATCAACAAAATATACAAACCTTTAACTACAATAACCTCAGAAAAAAGAGAGATTTGATTTACTAAGATCAAGAAAGAAAAGGGACAAATTAATACTACATATATATGAATATACATAAAAAGGAATTATCACAGATCACTATAAATAACCATATGCCTATAAATTAGGTAACCTAGATGAAACGGAAAATTTTTTTGAAACATACAACAAAACTAACTCAAGAAAAGTTAAAAATATGGACATACAATAATTAAAGAGGCTAATTCAGTAATTAAAGAAACACCAATAAAACATCTCACAAAAATGGCCTAGATGGCTTCACTGCTGAATTCTGCCAAATACGAAAGAATACGAATATCAACCCTTCACAAACTCTTTCAGAAAGTAGAAAAGGAGTGAATATTGCCCAACTCAATCTATGAGGTTTGGCATTAGTCTCATACCAAACCAGAAACATTACAGGAAAATTACAGATCAAAATCTCTTCTGAGTATACACCCTCAACAAAACACCAGTAAATTGAATCTGGGAGTATATTTAAAGGTTTATAGAGGGGGCCTCCCTAGTGGTGCAAGGGGTTAAGTCTCAGCACTATGAAGCTACCAGCAGCTACTGCAGCATGAGTTTGATCCCCAAGGCAGCGAGCTGACCCACATGGTGTAGCAGACCTTTCCTGTCTCGCCTGTTGCTCCCCTCAGCCGTGTTATTTCAGTGGATCTGCCTGTTCTGCTCCCCATTCTGTCTCTGCTGAATCCTCTCACCCTCCCCCCCATAACTCTGGCCTACACCCAGCTCTTGTATGCATAAATAAATCTTTTAAAAAAGCAGAAAATTAAATTAATGAGAGAATTCCATTTATGATAACATAAAAAGGAATATAATATTTGGGAATAAATCAAAAGAAAGGTATTGAATACCTGTATTATCTAAACAATAAAACATTGTTGAAAGAAATTAAAGAAGCCCTAAATAAAAGAACATACCATATCCATGAATCAGATGGCAATATTATTATGATAGCAATACTCCCCAAATTTACCTACAGGTTAAATGCAATCCCTGTCAAAATTCCTGCTATTCCTTTGCAGAAATTGACAAAGTGATCTTAAAATTCATATGGGAACAGCCAAAACAATCTTGAAAAAGAACAGAGTTGGAGGACACACATTTTCCAATTTTGAAACTTACCAGAAAACTACAGTAATCAAAACAGTGTGGTACCAACTTAAGGGCAAACACACAGATTAATGAATAAATCTGAGAGTTCAGAAATCAACTCTCCTATTTATGGTTAATAGATTTTTTAAAAATGTCAAAACAATTCAAAGAGAAAGAATATATATATGTATATGTATACACACACACACACATCTATATTTTTTGAGAACAGAAAAGACAGATTTATTGAAATACCCTGCAATGCAGCAGGGGGCTAGATGGGAAACACATATCTTTCCCAGAAAGAATAATCTTTTTTAACAAATGGTGTTGTGTCAACTGGCTTGCATCACTCCCATTTCTGCCTTTCTTGCCACATGGAGCTGTCCTCTATTTGTTCTACTAGATATCCACATATAAAGGGATGAAGTTGGACTCCAACCTTACACCATGAACAAAAATTAACATTTATACTTGAAAAAGTGCTATAAGAAAGTGAAAGATAACTCACATTATGCAAAATTTTTTGCAAAACATCTGAAAAGAGATTTATATTTAGTATATAAGAAGAACTTGTACAACTCAGATAATTAAAAAAAAAAACAAACACTAATCCAAAAGGATACATGCACCCGTATGTTTATTGCGGCACTGTTTACAATAGCAAAGGTATGGAAGCAACCCAGATGTCCAAAAATAGATGATTGGATCAAGAAGATGTGGTACATATACACAATGGAACACTATTCAGCATTCAAAGAAGATAAACTGGATGGTATTAGAGGGGATCATACTCAGCGAAATAAGTCAGAAAGAGAGGAAAAAAAAATCGAATGGTTTCACTTATAACCGGACCATAGGGAAACCAATTAAGAGAGAGACACTTGGGGGTGGGGGAGGAGGATAAGGGTGCAAAATGGAGTAGAAAAGGACACAAGGGACCACAGAGATCGATCACGGGTGAATTGGTGGTGGGTTACGCAAGGGGAATACAAAATGTAAAATATATAAATAAGAATAAAAAAATATTTTTTTAAGCAAATAAAAAAATAACCCAATTAAAAATTGTCAAAATTTCTAAATAAACTTTTCTCCAAGGAAGATACATGATCGGCCAATAAGCAAATGAAAAGATGTACAATATTATTATACACACCCACATGTGTGTACACCCATATGCACCAATATATATCCATATATATGTACATATAAATTATCAAAACAACAGTAACAGGTACTGACAAAGATGTGAGACATTGGAATTTTCATACATTGCTAGTGAAAATGTATAATGATGTAGTTACTTTAGAAAACAGCTTGCAGTTCTTCAAGACTATACATAGTTATCATATGACCCAGTAATTCCACTCTTAGATATATGCTCAAGAAAACTGAAAACATATGCTCACACAAAAATCTGTAAATGAATGTTTATGCAGCATTATTCATAATAACCAAAAATGTAAAAATCACCCATATAATCTACCAACCAATAAACAGATAACAAAATGTAGCAAAACTATACAACAGAACATTATTGAGCTACAAAAAAGAAATTCAGTATTGATTCATATTAATATCATGAATGGATCCTGAAAACCTGCTAAGTGAAAGAAGCTATGCAGAAAGGCCACAAATTGCATGACTCCATTTATATAAAATGTCCAGAACTGGCAAATCCATAGAGACAGAAAGTATATTAGTGGATTTCAGGGGTTGGGGGAGGAGGAAATGGGAGTGACTGCTAAGGTATATGGTATTTCTCTTTGAGGAAATTAAAATGTTAGATAATGGTGATTATTGTCAACTTTGACTTGTACACTTTTAAAAGGGTGAATTTTATGGTAAATTATGTTTAACTACGAGAAAAGACATACATGCTAAAGTATGGGGAATCATTTCTTCAAGTTACTCTTAAATGGTTCTAAGGGAAAAATTGTACTTTTCTTGGAAATTTTCTATTAAATTGAATTATTTCAAGGGGAAAAATGACATTGAATGACAATGTTGTAAGAAGGTTAACTTTTACTCTGTTCCATCTAAGCACTTATTTATTTAATTTATTTAAAGATTTATTTATTTATGCATACAAGCTGGGTGTAGGCCAGAGGTGTAGGGGGTGAGAGTATTCACCAGAAACAGAGTGGGGAGCAGAACAGGCAGATGTACTGCTGAGGGGAACAGTGGGTAAGACAGGAGAGGTCTGCTATGCCATGTAGGAAGCTCCCTGGCCAGGGATCAAACTCGTGCTGCAGTGGTTCTGGATAGCTTCAAGGTGCTATGACTTAAGCCATTGTGCTGCCACTAGGAGACCCCATCTAAGTACTTTTTTAAAAAGTGAATCATTTTTTCAACTCCAAATAATACTATTTAATGTGGATTTGGTTCTGACAAAAAATAAGTTTCAAAACTGATACCTCATACTGTTGTTTTTTAATAATAAAAAGGAAGTTTGATATAGAAGTTAATGACATATGCTTTGTGATCAGATGTACTACTGTGCAGTTTTATGATTCTGGAAAAATTGCTCAACTTCCAGGGAGTCTCAGTTTTCTCATCTGTAAAATGGCAACAATTAACTCTTCTGTTCTACATAGGCTAAGAAATGACTTCTGCTCTCCCATGTTTGGAATTATACTCAATTTCATTTAGTATACAGTCTGATGTTCTAGTTTCTAGGTTAGACAACTCATTTATTCCTTGTTTTTCTGTGTGTACATATTAGTTATGCTGTTGCTTATTCTTCTTTGTGGTTTTGGAGTAGAAGTACATTTTATTACTTAATGATGAAAGTAATAAAAGATTCGGTAGGGTACATAATCAAAATTATCTGGAAGTTATTTAGAGAGATCTCAATTGTCTATTGCCATAATCACAAGCTGACTATGTACCTAAGTACAGTAAGTCAAGTCACTAAGCCATTAAATGCATCCAATTGGAACTTAATTTAATCACCTCTTCTGAGTCCTTATCAGAGAAACAACAAAACAGCTTCCTTAATTTTAACAAAACAAAAACTATACTTCAGACTATCTCTAAAGCACAGAAGACAAAAGTGTCAAGTCAGTTGCAAACACTGTGCTTACCAGTTGTTTGTTGTGCTGTGGCAGAGGACATGGCTGGGCACCGGTTGGGACCTTGTATACTGGAGTTACTGACATGCTGGCAGGGTGAGCACATATGAAGCGTACCTGCGTAACTTCTACAGCTGGACTAGGGTTCAGAACACCTGGGTGATTTCCAATTCGGAACGTCAGGACCTTTAAGGAAACATTAAAGCAGGATAATTGCGGGCAGATACCTGACGTTAGCTGTGCCAACCTACATGTGTGACAATTATGCCAAACATTTTTTTTAAAGATTTATTTTTGCATATTTATTTATTTTGCATTTATTTTTGCATACTCTCTGGGGTGCGGGCCAGAGAGAGGATTCACCAGAGACTGAGTGGGGAGCAGACAGGCAGATCAACCGAAATACACTGCTGAGGGGAACAGCGGGCGAGTCAGAGGAGAGGTCTGCTGTGCCATGTGGGAATCTCCCCGGCTGGGCATTAAACTCGTGCCACAGCTGCCGACAGCTCCACAGCGCTGCGCTTAACCCACTGGGCCACCAGGGAGGCCAAATTATTCAAATTTTGATATAGAGTCTCCATGAACATTATCATCAGACAAATCCCTTAAAAGCATTATAGTTCTTAACACTGGTCAACAAATTTTTACAAAAGTCATGTTACTGAAATAAAATTAGTCATTTCCTATCAATTTATATGTGCTCAACACGAATATGACAGTCAAATTCTAATTTTGGCTCCAGTTCTTTTTTTGTAATCTGCAATAAATTGATGTTTACAACACGAAATGCATGCCAATAGTAATAGGCCTACAGTTAATACTTGTAAAAAATCAAGTCATAGACTAATTCTTAGATTTCTTCGCTTGTCTATTGTGCAGCTGTTCAGGAACAGAATAGATGAAAGATTTCCATTGTGCAAAAGCACAGCCTTAAGACTCAGTTTCGAAGAGTCTAGAAATAGTCTCCATTCTTGTGGGTCAAGAGTGATTTCTAAGGCATTCATGGGGCCCTCAATATTGAACAGAATACCAGAGTACTTTCCTTTTTGAAGAAAGGCTCCAACTACTGGTGGCGCTTTCGATATAAAATAATTGTGACCTCTTCTTCCAGAAGATTCCATTGTTGGAGTTTTGATCCTAGCAATTCTGCCTTGTTCTTGGATAAGTCCAAATCACGAACCAGGTCATTTAGTTCTTCCTGTGTTAGTCTGTGTGGAGTTGATGATGCACCACAGTGAAAATCTGGATCACTGCATGCTGATGGAACAGGAGAACAGGTCAGCTCACCCTTGTTCTCATCAGATGAATCAAGAGAATATTCTGCTGGAGGTTCTGGAATAGGAAATCCCTCACCATGTGGAACTGGCCTCAATGCAGATGGAATGTTTGGGTAGACTATTCTTGATTTCTTTTGCTTTGTTATTCTGCCGGAAAGAGGAGGAACCAAGCAGAAGTAACAGTCTTTTATGTGGTTGCTTGGCTCTCTCCACACCATTGGGACTGCAAACGGCATTGATGGTCTTTTGCCATTTAACCACTGTGAAAGCTGTGTTGTACATGTAGCACAGCATATATGCAGGGCCCAAGGCTTGTCTTGGTCACCAACCTTGCATCCCAAGATGATAAGCCTTCTTCACTTGAGAAGTGTTACTTTTCTTCTGGTTGGCAAATGTCATTTCCCCACAAATAGAGCAGAAATTGTCCATCCTATTAATGCACTTTGGAGGCATTACTGCTCTGTAGTGTGCCTAAATGGACAAAATAATAACAGTTCTATGGAACAGCAGCTTAAACTGTCTTGCACAAAGTCCCTTTCTGACAGGACTTTATATAGTGCAATGCTGACGTCAGCTTACTTTAGCAGCCGCCTGGCAGTAGTATTGCACTGCATCAGAAAATGATGCAATCAACTCTGGATGATGTGTGCATGATGGTATTATGCAATGTGATGCAATATTACATCATTCTAGGCTGATTTAGGATGTTGTTGCAGTCCTACTGGATAAATTTACATGGTGAAACATATAAAATGAATTATATGAAATATCTTCAAAACGAGAGCTAATAAAAAGTTTTCCAGGGTTATATTCATGTTCAGCACACCAAGATACTACGGCCTTTTTAAGTCAGTAATGATCTCACTGTGGACCAGTGTTATCTGTACAAGAGAAATGAGGCTTTCATGGAAATTTAAAAACAAAGGGAACATTACTTCTGTCTTTTTCTCCACCAAATCTTTTGTTATATATTGATAAAAAGTTAAAACTCTAGGGCCTTTCTAGTGGCACAGGGATTAAAGTCTCAGCATTATCCAGCTATTGCCAGCCACTGAGGCATGAATTCCATTCCCGGCCAAGGAGCTAACCCACACGCTGCAACAGACCTCTCCTGTCTCGCCTGCTGCTCCCCTCATCAGTGTATTTCAGTACATCTGCCTGTTCTGCTCCCCACTCTATCTCTGGTGAATCCTCTCACTCCCGTACCTCTGGCCTACAGCCCAGTTCTTGTATGCATAAGTAATTAAAAATAAATCTTTTTTAAAAAAGTGGAAATCTAATCAGATCAATTAATGACTGGTGGAAGTACTAATGAATAACAGACCGGAAACAAAAAGAAGTTAGGGAGTTTTATTCATTTATTTTTTAAAAACAGACTTATTTTTATTTATTTATGCATACAGGAACTGGGGTATAGGCCAGAGGTGCTGGGGGGTAAGAGTATTCACCAGAGACTGACTGGGGAGCAGAACAGGTGGATCTACTGAAGTACACTGCTGAGGGGAACAGCAGGCGAGACAGGAGAGGTCTGTTGCACCATGTGGGAATCTCCCTGGCCAGGAATCGAACTCATGCTGCAGTGGCTGCAGATAGCTTCATAGTGTTGAGACTCCCTTGCACCATCAGGGAGGCCCAAGTCAGGGAGTTTTAAAAGGAGATAATTAGGTCTGAAACTTCTAATATTTAGTCATGTATACAATAAAGGTCACTCGAGATCTTTAAAAAAGCTCAACTGATTGTAGCACAGTTCATGTGAAGTTTAAAGTATACTTTGATTCCTTGTAGGCTAGTTAGTTGGTCTTTGCTTATGACTATATATTAAATTCTCAGTCCTAGTCAAAATGCTAACCTTTGTTCTGGTTTTGATAAAAGCAGTGCATGGCTATAGATCCATCACCTCCTCTAAAAATAGTCAAAACTAATTCAACTGATAAAGAGCAACATACTTATTCTTATCAAAGAGATCTAGTTGGTTTTTCCAAACTGCAAACCATGGATGAAACTCTAAATTTTCCTTCCTTGAGTTATCTAAAGTTGAGAAACCAGATATCCTCTAGCTTAAGCAATAAGAAAATGAATTACTACAATAAAATGATTGAAAATAGTGTGAATAAGTTCATTACTACAAAAAAAAGTTGAACTAGTTAGTGAACTGTTAGAATTCTCAGATGAGTAAACTGAAACTTTGGAGTACATTTAAAAGATAGTAAGTTTTAAAAAATACTTTAATCAATAAGTAGAATTTTCCTATCTAGTCCATAAATTAAATCCACTAGAATCAGAAAAGAAATGGCTGGAAGTACAAAAGATTTGGAGTATTACTGCTAGAAGAAATGTTTGTAAAATATTTATTTTCCTACTTGTTCCCCCAAATCCAGGCACAGGACCCTGTAAATGTACTGGCTCTGTTTTCTCTTTGCTGGCAGCCGAACTTGAGTTATTTCAATTTTCTCTGTCTTCTCCATGCTCAGTTCCAAAAAGAATCGTGAGGGCTCCAAGATCCATGGACGAGGCCCCCCTTCAAATACCATTTCCTTCACAGACTGCCATGTCACCAATGCCACTTCCACAGGGTTCAGCGCCTGATGACACATAAATAAATTAAACTCTGATTATTAGGGAATGAAAACATTTTCCAAAATGAAAAATTGATTATCTGTGCTGAAAATGACATGAGACCTAATTCCCACACTAAGAGACATGTGAATCATGTCTCTCACTTCTTAACTGAGGTTGAGAATGTTTCTCAACCTCTGCCCTATCAGTAATTTAGATCCCACCTATGATTCAAACTAAAGCATGTTATACCTAATTAATTTATGTCTCATCATTCCAGATCACAACCACATTTGTGTCCTCTAAGCTCTTACAGTATATATCTCTATCACTCATTTGTATGCGTGTACATTTCCTAATGCCATCTAAATACATGTCAAATGCTTCAGATGTGCAAGTCAAATAATTCTTGTATGCTCTTATTTATGTAAACTTCTGTGAAGTGTATCTAGTACTCAAATTTTTAAAAACAATTGATATTTCTCAGTTTTATTATAGTGTTGTCCACATAAAAGGTATCAAATAAATAACCGCAAAAATAAATTTAAGATTTATTTTTATTTATTTATGTATACAGAGCTGGGTGTAGGCCAGAGGTGCAGTGGGGGGGTATCAGGATTCACCAGAGACAGAGTGGGGAGCAGAACTGGCAGATCTACTGAAATACACTGCTGAGAGGAGCACTGGGCTAGACTAATTACATATAATTCAGTTCAACAAATATTAATTGACGGACCACTGAGGTTATACGCTTTTTGTCCTATAGTTATCCTTGGCCTTGTTTCATATTTATTGAGTATCCACAAATCAGAGCTCCCTGAATAAAACTAACCTGAAAAGAAGTTAGATGATCATCTTTTTCTGCATAGTACTTTGGTCATTATATTGTTAGGGCAGATGTTCTTTGATACTTGAGTAAAATATCCTTTAAAATATTTAGGCAGGGCCTCCCTGGTGGCGCAAGGGGTTAAGTCTCAGCACTCTGAAGCTATCAGCAGCCACTGCAACATGAGTTTGATCCCTGGCTAGGAAGCTGACCCACCTGGCACAGCAGACCTCGCCTGTCTTGCCTGCTGCTTCCCTCAGCAGTGTATTTCAGTCAATCCACCCGTTCTGCTCCCTACTCCATCTCTGGTGAATCCTCTCACCACCCCACACCTCTGGCCTACACCCCAGCTCTTGTATGCATAAATAAATAAATCCTTAAAAATAAGGCAGAATATAGACTGCCATACAAGCCTCTAGAAGAAGAAATAAAATTACTAAGAATTGTTCCGTAGAAAGCAAACAGAGGGCCTCCCTGGTGGCACAGCGGTTAAGCGCTGTGCTGTGGAGCTGTCGGCAGGTGGCGACGCGGGTTCGACGCCCAGCCGGGGAGATTCCCGCATGGCATGGCAGACCTCTCCTACCTCACCCACTGCTCCCCTCAGCAGTGTATTTATGTTGATCTGCCTATTCTGCTTCCCACTTTGTCTCTGGTGAACTCTCTTGCCGCCCCACGCTTCTGGCCTATACCCCAGCTTGTATGCAAAAATAAATAAATCTTAAAAAAAATAAAAAAGAAAGCAAACAGAAATCACTCCACTTTACTAGATGTATAATCCAAAACTAGTCAAATCATCTGAACTGGACTAACACATAAAACTCAAAGTGAGAATTAGATCATGTACTGAAATGTAATATTGCTAACAAAGGTAAAAAACCTTTTCCTCAGCAGGTAAATGCAAAGATGTATGACCAAAGTACTAGGCAGAAAAAGAAAATCATCATCTAACTTCTTTTCAGGATAGTTTTATTCAGGGAGCTCTGATTTGTGGATACTTAATAAGTATGAAACAAGGCCAAGGATAACAATAGGAGAAAAAAAAGCCCAATGAAATGACAACCACAGATAAGTACTTTCACTTAATTAGGCACATATGATGATTCACCCACTTCAAGAATGAATGAAATATGCTCTAATCAAATATTGAATACTTATGCTGCACAATGTGTAATGAGACCAATTTAAAATGCAAATTTTAATGAATATTCAATATTTTAAAAATTAATAACTTAGTTTTCTTCCTTCACTAGTGTTAACTTTCTCACTATGGATGCCACCTTATCCCAAGAGGCATGGAGTGAAGATTTGTCAGACTCTATCATCAAGAATTTGTAGACATGGGCCTCCCTGGTGGTACAAGGGGTTAAGTCTCAGCACTATGAAGCTATCCGCAGCCACTGCAGCACCAGTTTCAGCCCCAGACAGGGAGCTTCCCACATGGGGCAGCAGACCATTCGGGCCTCGCCCTCTGCTCCCCTCAGTAGTGTGTTTCAGTCAATCTGCCTGTTCTGCTCCCCACTCTGTCTCTGGTGAATCTCTCACTCCTCCACACCTCTGGCCTACACCCCAGCTCTTGTATGCATAAATAAATAAATCTTTAAAAAAAAAAAGAATTTGTAGACATCAGTTTTGGTCCCTGAAGAAAACAAATATGTAGAAAGCATACCAGGCACACATGCGTATTCTCTCTCCTCCCTTCCGTCTGGCTAACCAAAACCATTTTACTGAGAGAAAAAAATACCAGGAGGCTGTTTTCTGGAGAGCCTTGGGTGTCAGACCTCAGGAAATGGGGCCCCCACACCCATGATCAATTAGGAAAGGATTAGAAAGAGGTTCTATAGGAGGACCACTGTTTGCTCCTCAGATATCATGCTGAGTTCAGGTTCTGTGCCCATATTCTAGGTTCAGGCTTGGTGGTGGATTCACAGGAAAGGTCTGCAAGCCCCATCACAGCCTTGTCTTGGAGTTGATCCCCTGGGGCAAGTCTGTATACCACAGGTATCCACCTTGTGGGTGGAACCATGGGATAGATAGGTGGGCAGCATCTTGGTGAGGACTGCTTGGGGCAGATCCACTTGGCAGCAGGCTGCTAATGTTACCAGGTAGATGATAATGTCACTAAGCTCCTCTTGAAGGGCTGACCATACCCTGGGGGGCCAGGGATGGGGGCCAAACTTCTCCTAGGGTTTCACTGAAAGAGTTTTGTCAGCCCATTTACCCCCAGAGTCCAGGAGTAGGTTCCAAGGCTGGTGGAATTGGTTCCAGTGTCTTTCAGCAGCAAACTCAGCATGGAGATAGACTAGACAGTGGGTTCTGGGCTGAAGGTGAACTTAGGGGCTGGCAGCAGCATTACCCCCAAGCTCTCTACTTTTATTTTGAACCATCGCCTTCATAATGTCCTGATCATAATACACTGATCCTTAGTGCCCCTCTATCCCACAAAAAAATGACTGTTGTGCTGAAAATCCATAGGAATAAAGGGTAAAAGATGATTGTGTTTGTCTCTAGAATAGAAAGTTTTCCTTTAGAGTTTTTCAAGAGTTTACCAATATTTTATATCCTTTTCACAAGGTAGTGTTTATAGATATATGCATATGTACAAATTCAAATAGTATCTTAAGATTAGTGTACCTTAAGATTTAAGTACCTTACTATATACAATTTATGCCTCATTAAAAAAGAAAGGGGGATATGTAAAATTTGCTAATAAAAACTTCAAGATATTCCTGTGGCAGAAGCATGAGAGAGTAAATTTCCTGATGTTCAGGTTTGATGAGACAGTTATGTATTTAAAAATGAAAGAGTGATAAGAAAAGAGAACACAAATATCACTAATATTTAATAGAGGCCATAAATAGTTAGGAAGCCCTTAAGGGGAGCTAAGTGGAGTTCATGAAAAGATATGCTAGCTCCTTTCCATGAAATATTTTACCTTTAGGGGTTCATAGGCAGCAAATGTGGCACTGCTCTCCAAGTACTCTTCATATTCAGTCACACTCACTGTTACCAGAGTATGGCCCAGAGATTTGGCTGCTATATGTGTACTAGAACAGTGCGTTGGTCCAGCTCTTTGAATACCTGCAAATCAAAAAACATGTTTTTAGTAGGGTAAACAAGCAGTTAGTTCTTAGTGAAATCAATCTATAAAAGTATAAGAATTTCAGTACATTTTAAAAGCCATCTTGATTTCACATACTAATAGGCCCCAATAGTTTTTATCAAATTGATATGAAAATATGTTCTTTCTTTCTAGCAACATATATAAGACATAGTTCCATGTACTGTGAAGCTACAAATATTAGCAAAGATCCTGACCTCAAGGCAAACAGTTTAAAGTGAGAGTGAACATTTATAAAAATGTAAATATTGGTAGAAAATAATAAGCATTATGTAAGTTTAGAAAAGAAAAATTACTTCTAGCTGGAAAGATCAAAGGTTTAGATATATATCTCAAGCTGAATGCACAAAGTAGAAATATAAATGAGACACAAATGAGAATAAGAAGGAGATATATGGGAATTTTTTTTTAAGATTTATTTATGCATACAAGCTGGGGGACAGGCCAGAGGTGGAGGGCGGGGGGCGGCGAGAGGGTTCACCAGAGACAGAGTGGGGAGGAGAACAGCCAGATCCGCAGAAATACACTGCTGAGGGGAGCAGCAGGTGAGGCAGAAGAGGTCTGCCACACCACGTGGGAATCTCCCTGGCCAGGCGTCGAACTCGTGTAGTCACCACTACTAACAGCACCACAGTGCAGCACTTAACCGCAGTGCCACCACGGAGGCCCATATGGGAATTAAAAAAAAATTTTTTTTTACGGGCCTCCCTGGTGGCGCAGCGGGTGAGTGCTGCACTGTGGAGCTGTCGGCAGCAGCGATCCGAGTTCGATGCCCAGCCGCGGAGAATCCCACGTGGCGCGGCAGACCTCTCCTGCCTCACCCGCTGCTCCCCTCAGCAGTGTATTTCTGATCTGCCTGTTCTGCTCCCCACTCTGTCTCTGGTGAACCCTCTCACTGCCCCATGCCTCTGGCCTGTACCCCAGCTTGTATGTATAAATAAATAAATCTTTAAAAAAAATTAAAAAAAAATTTTTTTTACATTTTGAAAGGACCTGCTAATTAGGAAATGGGAGAATGAAAAAGAGAGGCACCTGCACAGTCACAGGTGGGCACGAGAGCAGCCTCAAATTTAAGCCAAAATAGTTGGTTTATATAGAGTCAAATATGAAAACAAAGAATTATAAAAAGTAGATTGGATTATATCATAGAGAACATGGAAAGCACTCTGTAGTATGTATAATTTGGACTATTACATTGGCAATGAGAAGCCTCAATATTTTGAGCAGGAAAAGTAACACCAAAGTTGAACTTTATGAAGATCCATTTGGTAGTGATGATTTAAAGAGAAGAACAGGCAGGAGGCCACTCTTCTATTCTAGGTGACAGATAATGAGAGTCTAAAAATCAGGAGAGGGGCCTCCCTGGTGGCGCAGCAGTTGAGCGCTGTGCTAAGGAGCTGTCAGCAGCATGCGATGCGAGTTTGACGCCCAGCCGGGGAGAATCCCACATGGTACGGCAGACCTCTCCTGCCTCGCCCGCTGCTCCCCTCAGCAGTGTATTTCTGATCTGCCTGTTCTGCTCCCCACTCTGTCTCTGGTGAACCCTCTCGCCACCCCACGCCTCTGGCTGTACCCCAGCTTGTATGTATAAATAAATAAATCTTAAAAAAAAAAATCAGGAGAGTCACACTGAGAACAAAGAGAGATGTGAGATACTATAGAGTACAATTAGTAAGAACAAGAGAGCTGTCCAAGTTGATGGGGACTGTGAGAACTAAATAAGTTAATATACGAAAAGTATTCAGAACAGAATCTAACAAATAGTAAATATTAAGTAAATGTGAGATGTTACACTGTCATTATTACTGATAAAAAAAACAATGGTGATCAGGATAATATGAAGTTCAATACAGAAAATTATATTGGTCTTTATGAAGTGCTTATAAATATTATTTTTATTAGAAAAATATATTTTCTCTTTTTGGATGAATATACTGAACATATATGCTAAACAGAACTATATTCCTCTTAGGTAAATCTTTAAAAAAGAAAGAATTTTTAAAAAGGTAATCATTTTGCAATATATAAAAATGTTGGATCATTATCTTGTATACTTGAAACTAACATAATGTTATATGCCAATCATCCCTCAATTTAAAAAAAGAAAATACGTTAATTTAGACTATAATTTGTAGTTTCGGAATTAATGATTGGTCCTTTGATTCAAAGACAAAGAAAGGAGAAAATTAACAAAATACTGTTACCTTCTTTGAAACGAGTAAAGACTCCTTGCTTATCCATATTCAGAGCCAAAGATAAATGAGAGCAGTCTGTGAATGGCACAGCCTCTTTGGTGTCCTTATTTATGTGATACATTGCAATGGGGACTTCTATAACCTGGCCAATCTCCACATCAGCATGAAATGGTAACAGTTCTATTTTGTTCAGTTTCAGGACATATATCTGAAAGGGAAAAAAAAAAAACACCCTTTAAGAAGTTATGTTTGGGGGCTCCCTGGTGGTGCAGCGGTTGAGCACTATGCTGTGGAGCTGTGGGAAGCGCGTGATCCAAGTTCGACGCCCAGCCGGGGAGAATCCCACATGGTGTGGCAGACCTCTCCTGCCTCGCCCGCTGCTCCCCTCAGCAGTGTATTTCTGATCTGCCTGTTCTGCTACCCGCTCTGTCTCTGGTGAACCCTCTCGCCGCCCCACGCCTCTGGCTTGTACCCCAGCTTGTACGTATGTATAAAAAAAAATAAATAAATAAATAAAAAAGAAGTTATGTTTGGTAAGTCCTAGAAGATAAGACTGAAGTCCTTAAATATTTAAAGACATACATACATGAACATACTTGTAGCTTTTTATACAAAAGCATATACCCTATACTCTGTGTGTGTGTGTGTTTCGCAGATACTGAATATGTCACTCAGTTTATTACTTGATTTCTTTAAAGCATCTAAAACAAGATAGCAGGGATCTGGCAAAATACAACCTGTTTTTGTAACCTAAGAATGTTATGATATTTTTGGAGGCTAAGAATGATATTTCAGGGCCTTCCTGGTGGCACAATGGATTAAGTCTCAGTACTATGAAGCTATCCACACCCACTGCAGCACAAATTCGATCCCCAGCCAGGGAGCTTCCCACATGGTGCAGTGGAGGTCTCCTGTCTTGCCTACTGCTCCCCTCAGCAGTGTGCTTCAGTGGATCCTCCTGTTCTGCTCCCTACTCTGTTTCTGGTGAATACTCTCACCCCTTAGCACCTCTGGCCTGCACCCCGGTTCTTGTATGCATAAATAAATAATTATTTTTAAAAAATGATACTTCAAGTCGTGTTGAAATCCTAATCTCCAAGGTGATGGTTTTAGGAGGTGAGGATTTTGAGAGGTAATTAGGTCATAAGAGTAGAGCTCTCATGAACATGAATAGTGCCCTCCTAATACTTTCTATCTTCTTCTTTTTGAAGTGTCCTTATAAAAGAGACACTACAGAGTTCCCTATCCTTTCTGCCATGTGAGGTTACAGCAAAAAGACAGGTTTCTATGAATCAGGAAGTTTCCCTCACCTGACATTGAATCTGTTCATGCCTTGATTATGGACTGCTCAGCTTCCAAAACTGTGAGAAATATACTTCTGCTATTAATAAGCCATCTAGTCTATGGTATTTTGTGGTGGATTAAGAGTCTTTCTTGTCACTTTTTGTTTCTTTTGCTAGCTCCACTTCCCCTACCTATGTCCCTTAAAGAACACATATTATACAGGGTCCATTTTCTCTTCTGACTTTATATGCTCTCGCTGGGAAATCTTATTCACTTCCCAAGTTTCAATGACCAACATATCCTGATAACTCCAGTTTTTCATCTTCAACCCTAACCTTTCAGTTGAACTTCAGACCCCTGTTTCTAACCACATTCCTCTGGATGTTCTATAGATGAATCACATTAAATGTATCAAAAATTGAACTCATCATCTTCCTCTTTTCGTTTCCTTTTTGGGTTTTTTATTCACCCAGCTACCAGAGTCAGGAACATCTGTATTTTTTTTTTAATGGAAAAATTTTTTAAATATATATATATTTTTTAAGATTTATTTATTTATACATACAAGCTGGGATACAGGCCAGAGATGTGGGGCAGCGAGAGGGTTCACCAGAGACAGAGTGGGGAGCAGAACAGGCAGATCAGAAATACACTGCTGAGGGGAGCAGCAGGCAAGGCAGGAGAGGTCTGCCGCGCCATGTGGGATTCTCCCTGGCCGGGCGTCGAAATCACATCACACGCTGCCGACAGCTCCACAGCACAGCGCTCAACCGCTGCGCCACCAGGGAGGCCCAGGAACATCTGTATTTTTAAACCTTTCACTTATCCCCACTCCACTGGGCATCAAATCTTATTAAGTCTATGTCTAAAATAACCCTGGAATGGGCCTCCCTGATAGCACAGGGGTTAAGTCGCAGCACTATGAAGCTATTGGCAGCGACTGCAGCATCACTGGCCAGGGAGCTGACCGATATGGCGCAGCAGACCTCTCCTGTCTCACCCACTGCTCCCCTCAGCAGTGTATTTCAGTAAATCTGTCTGTTCTGCTCTCACTCTGTCTCTGGTGAATCCTCTCACCCCCTGCACCTCTGGCCTACACCCCAGATGTATGCATAAATAAAATAAATTTTTAAATAATTAAAAACCCTGAATTTGTCCCCTTCTATTTCACAGATTTCACTAATAATTCACTAATTCAGGTTAAACTGGCCACGTTGCCTTCACCTTCTCCCTTCAATCTGTTCTTTTTTTTTTTTTTTTTTTTTTTTTTAGGAGCAGTGGGCGAGGCAGGAGAAGTCTGTTGTGCCATATGGGAATCTCCCTGGGTGGGGATCGAACTAGTACTGCAGTGGCTGTGCATAGCTTCATAGGCTGAGACTTAACCCTTTGTGCCACCAGGGAGGCCCCTCCCTTCAATCTGTTCTAATCCACTACTATATATTACCACTATCTTTCATTTCTGTTTTTATAAGTATTACAGTTGTTATTGTCTGATTATAAAATTAGATCTCTTTCTAAACACAAGTTTTACCATATTACTGATGTTATTATAACCCTGTATTGACTCACTATTGTCTACAGAAGGGGTCAGCAAATGTTTTATGTAAAGGGTAAAGGGTCATATAGCAAACATTTTAGGCATTGGGTGTTCACATGATTTCTGTGGCAGCTAGCCAACTCTAGTTGTGACTTGAAATCAGCTATAGACAATATGCAAATGAACTAGAATGACTGTATTCAGATAAAACTTTATTTTCCAAAAAGGTAGCAGGCTGTGTTTTTGACTCTTAGACCTTAGTTTGATTCTAAGCTTCAAAGACTTGTTCAAGTTCCCACCTCCTCATGACAGTCTCGAGGATTTTCCTTTTACAAACTAACAGCAATTTTACTGTACAATTTAAGTAGCTATCAATTATGTATTGCTTTTAATATCTCACATATCATTTCCTTAAAATGTTATTTAACTTTTCATGGGAATTTATCTAATTAGACTAGATATGTATAAAGTATTTATGTAGACTTTAGAATCTCTGAAGTAGGGGTGATTTGTTATCTTTCTTTGAATGCCCTATAATAATACCTAGTATGGTTTTAAGTACCTAGGGGTACTCAACAAATACTCACTGAATGATAATAAAATGCTAAGTCCTGCAGAGAACAATAAGCATCAGCATATTACAAGTGGGAAAATATAGGAAAACGGTGATTTAAAATAGTAAAAAATGTTTCAATCTTTTACAAACAATATTGACAAAAACATGAAACCAGGGCTTCCCTGGTGGTGCAGCGATTAAGATCCTGACAATAACCTTTGAGGTAGATACTATCGTTATTCCCATGTTAGAAACAAGGAAACAAATACAAACATTAAGTTATTCTCTATTAAGTGAAGCAATATTCAACCTAGGGTTCTGGAATATTTAAGAAATATATACTTTCAGATTGAATTTGAACATCATTTTTAAATAGCCAACTAGAAGTATGAAAAAATTCTTTAGACACACACACACACACACACACACACACACACACACACACGCACATATTTAATTAATTAATTATTTTTTGTGTAGAATTGGGGTGTAGGCCAGGTAGTGAGAGGATTCACCAGAGACAGAGTGGAGAGCAGCATGGGTGAATTTACTGAAATACACTGCTGAGGGGAGCAGCGGGCCAGACAGTATGCTGCTCCACCTGTGGGTTAGCTCCCTGACCAAGGAATGAACTCAGGCCACAGAGGTGATAGAGCTGAGACTTAACCCCTAGGCCACCAGGGAGGCCCAGAAAAAATTCTTAACATGCCAAATTTAGATAGCAGTGTCTCAGTGGGGGTGGGGGGTGAGAATAATTAGGAAGGTTTTTTGGAAGCTGTTTACCTTAATTTCTCCAGATCGAAAGGGATTTTGTACATCTCGGGCCAAAACAGTACTGTTTCCCCAGATATGACCTGCAGTCACCACTCCTTTAGTAGTTACCATGGCCACTGTTTCATTAGAAGAGGTCCAGGTGAAGTTGCCACTTCCACCTTCTACCTGTGAAAAAATACAACCTTATATTTAATTGCTCTGGGAGGAAAAATGAAATTTAAGTGAAAACATGAACTCTGACAACTGAGATAAAGTCTAGGAAATAGTAAAAGTATATAGTAAGTTCTTTCTGGGCACATTAAGAAACTGATGCTGTAATAAAGTAGCTATATGGGCAAGAAAAATACTAAGGGGAGATTACATAATGGCAGTATCATAAAATATTAAAAGAGGGGGCCTCCCTGGTGGCGCAGCGGTTAAGCGCTGCACTGTGGAGCTGTTGGCAGCGGCGACGTGAGTTCGACACCCTGCCAGGGATATTCCCACATGGCATGGCAGACCTCTCCTGTCTCACCTGCTGCTCCCCTCAGCAGTGTATTTCCATCGATCTGCCTGTTCTGCTCCAGACTCTGTCTCTGGTGAACCCTCTCGCTGCCCCACGCCTCTGGCCTGTACCTCAGCTTGTATGCATAAATAAATAAATCTTTTAAAAAATATATCAAAAGAGGGCACAAGGGAGCTTGACAAAACTTTATAAAACTCTCAAGGACAGCATATATGGAAAAGAATACATCAAGTTTTGTTATAGGTAATAGAATTCAAAAGCATGGTATTGGTTGTAACCAAAAACTAAGTTATACTATTAGAATTATGTGGAAATAAAATTTAACATTAACCAAATTTCAATAAATTAAGCAATCAGAGAATCTGGCTTATCTCTGAATTCTCACATTATAGGGTACTGTACCTGTACTTTATAACGATATAACATTCCAACAGAATGATGAGGAAATGCCAAAAAGTTGGGGGTAAGCTTGATGGGAAAATAAATCTTCACTTCCTGCTGATGTATGATCGGAAATTTTATAGGCTTAATACTTTTATCCTATATATCAGAGAAAAAGGAACAAAATAGATTTTGCAAGGACTGTTCTTAAAATATACATTCATATTCAAAGCATCAACAGAAACATGTGCTAATGAATTATACAGCCACTATTATCCTAAGATCAAAGCCCAACAAAAACAGTACAATAAAAAATAGAAGGTCCTCCGTGGTAACCCAGGGGTTGAGTTGCAGCACTAAGACCATGATGGCTCACAGAGATAGATCGAGTTCAATCCCCCATGGAGCTAGCCCACATATGGTGCAGCAGACCTCTCCTGTCTCACCCACTGCTCTCTCCTCAGTATTGTATTTCAGCAGATTCACCTGTTTTGCTCCCTACTCTGTCTCTAGTGAAAGCTTTCCTCTCACCCCCCGCACCTCTGGCCTACACCTCAGTACTTGCATGTGTAAATAAATAAAAATTTTTTTAAATCTTTAAAAAAATATAGAAGAGGAAAAAAGCTACATGCCTTCAAGAACATACATAAAAATCATTAACACAATTTTATTTTTATTTTTATTTGTTATTTTATTAACACAATTTTTTTTAAAGATTTATTTTATTTATACATACAAGCTGGGGCACAGGCCAGAGGCGTGGGGCGGCGACAGGGTTCACCAGAGACAGAGAGGGGAGCAGAACAGGCAGATCAGAAATACACTGCTGAGGGGAGCAGCGGGCGAGGCAGAAGAGGTCTGCGCACCATGTGGGATTCTCCCCGGCAGGGCATCAAACTCGCATCACCGCTGCCGACAGCTCCACAGCGCAGCGCTTAACCGCTGCACCACCAGGGAGGCCCCTATTATCACAACTTTAGCAAATTAAATCTAGCATTGTATAAGAAGACAACAAATCATGAGGAGGAAGTGAAGCTTATGCCAAGAATATTAAGAGACTAAAAAAAGCAAATATGTATTCATCTCAATAGAAGTAGAATGGCATTGACCAAATTTAGCTCTGATTCATGATCAAAATTCTCAACAAACTAAGAATATAAAAAAACTTCAATCTAAGGATGAACATCCACACAAAAGCCTACAGATAACATCATACTGGGCAAAAGGGTGAATGCTTTTCTCTTAACATCAGTAATAAGACAACCATATCCATTCTGCCATTCTGCCTAAGTCTATTGTAGAGGTTGTAGGCAATGCAAAAAAAAAAAAACCACAAAAAACATAAACATTGGAATGAAAGTGGTAAATTGTTCTTATTTACATACAACATAATTGTATATGTAGGAAGTCCTAAGGAATCTACAAGAAATTACTAGACCTAATAAGTAAATTCAGCAAGATTTCAAGACTCAAGGTAATATACAAAAATAAGTTATGGGCCTCCCCGGTGGCGCAGTGGTTAAGCGCTGCACTGCGGAACTGTCAGCAGCGGCGACGCGAGTTCGACGCCAGGCCAGGGAGAATCCTACATGGCGCGGCAGACCTCTCCTGCCTCGCCCGCTGCTCCCCTCAGCAGTGTATTTCTGATCTGCCTGTTCTGCTACCCGCTCTGTCTCTGGTGAACCCTCTCACCACCCCACGCCTCTGGCCTGTACCCCAGCTTGTATGTATAAAAAAAAAAGTTATGTCTACATACTAGTAATGAAAGTAGATATTAAAAAACACTTTTATAATAGCTTAACAACACAGGAACAAATTTAACAAAATACGTTCAAGATCTACACAATGAAAACTACAACACTGCTGAAAAAGTTTTAAGAACTAAATAAGTGGAAAGAACTATCATGTTAATAAATTTCAATCAAAAATCCCAGCAAGGGGGCCTCCCTGGTGGTGCAGTGGTTAAGTGCTGCACTGTGGAGCTGTCGGCAGCAGCTGTGAGTTTGATGCCCAGCCAGGGAGATTCCCACAAGGCACGGCAGACCTCACCTGCCTCGCCCGCTGCTCCCCTCAGCAGTGTACTTAAGTCGATCTGCCTGTTCTGCTCCTCACTCTGTCTCTGGTGAACCCTCTCACCGCCCCACGCCTCTGGCCTGTACCCCAACTCATATGCATAAATAAATAAATCTTTAAAAAAAAATCCCATCAAGTAGGAGATGTCTGCAAAACCAGCAAAGCAGAGATCCCTAAGAACTTGTCCATATATAGAAACACCACAGAAACAGATAAACCAAAAAAACACCCCAAAACTGTCAGAGTTAACTTTGTTAGAACTCTGGAAAATACTGAAAGACTTATAGCAATCAAATGAATACTAAATCAAAGATAAAAGTGATTTAAACACAGCTTTAAAGAAAATCTTTGTTAAACCACTAATGGCTGTAAGTTAAAAAACAGATTTCAGAGACCACATATGACAAAGAACTGTTCTTTAAATATTAGTTTAGAAATCCACTAAACATGTAAGAAACAACAACCCACTGCTAGCAAAAGCAACAAACCCAGAGGAAGAAGAATCTGATTCCCAGAGTTATCACATTAGAATATCAGAATGTCAAATTTTCAATAAAAAAAATAGCAAGGCATGCAAAGAAACAAAAAAATGTCCCAGTCACAGGAAAAAAATTAAATTAACAGAAACTGTTTCTGAGGAAGGACATTGAACTTATTAGACAATGTCTTTAAATCAGAGAACTAAAGGAAACAATGGACATCTAGCCAGAAGAATTATGTCACACCAAATAAAGAATATTAAGAGACAAAAATTACAAAAAGAAAGCAAATAGAAATTCTGAAGCTTAAAAGGCTAATATCGAAATGAAATATTCACTATATCTCATCAGTTGATTTGAACAGGCAGAAGAAAAAGTCAGCAAACTTAAAGATAAGACAATTGGGGCCTCCCCGGTGGTGCAGCGGTTGAGCGCTGCGCTGTGGAGCTGCAGGCAGCGGCGACATGAGTTCGACGCCCGGCCTGGGAGAATCCCACATGGCGCGGCAGACCTCTCCTGCCTCGCCCGCTGCTCCCCTCAGCAGTGTATTTCTGATCTGCCTGTTCTGCTCCCCGCTCTGGCTCTGGTGAACCCTCTCGCCGCCCCATGCCTCTGGCCTGTACCCCAGCTTGTATGTATAAAAAAAAAAAAGTACCCTTAAAAAAAAAAGAAAGAAAATAATATGAACAATTGTCTACCAACAAATTAGATAACCTAGATCAAATGCACAAATTCCTAGAAGCATACTGATGACAAAAGTTACTCAGTAGAAATAAAAAATATGAACAGATCTATAACAAGTGAAGAGATTGATTAAGTAATCAAAAATTAAAACCCAACCAATAAAATAAAAACCCAAGCCCAAATGTCTTCACTTGTAAATTCTCCTAAACATTTAAAGAAGAATTAATACCAATGTGTCTCCAACTAAAAAAAAAAATAAAAAAGGAAACATGTCCTAGACAGACATTTCAAAAAAAGAAAATTACAGATCAATATCCCTTATGAATATATGTACAAAAATTCAGAAAAAGATACTAGCATACCAAATCCAGCAGCATATTAAAAGGATTATACATTGTGACCAAGTGAGTTCACAAAGGTAGTACAATAAATAAAAATCAGTATAATATATATACCACATTAGCAAAATGAAGGCAAATATACATAAAAAGCATTTTAAAAATATTCAACACCCTTTTATAATAAAAATACCCAACAAACTAGGAATAGAACTTTCTCAACACGAACATGGTTATACACGAAAACTTGACAGTTAACATCATACTCAAAGGGTGAAAAGACTTGCCCTAAGATCAAGAACAAGACAAAGGTACCTACTTTTGCCTCTTCTCTTCAATATTGTACTTTAATTAGGCAAGAAAAAGAAATAAAAGGCATTCAAATGGGAAAGGAAAGAGTAAAACTGTCACTATTTACAGGTAACATGATCTTATATATAAAAGATCATAAAGAAGAAAAAACTAGGGCCTCACTGGTGGCACAACTGGTTAAGTCTCAGCACTGTGAAGCTATCCGCAGCCACTGCAGCACTAGTTCCATCCCCTGCCAGGAAGTTTCCCACATGGCGCAGTAGACCTCTCCTGCCTTGCCTGCTGCTCCCCTCAGCAGTGTACTTTAGCAGATCTGCCTGTTCTGCTCCCCACTCTGTCTCTGGTGAATCCTCTCACTACCCCATACCTCTGGCCTACACCCCAGTTCTTGTATGCATAAATAAATAAATCTTTTTTAAAAAGAATAAAAAACTAGTAGAGTTAATTAACTAACTCAGTAAAGTTACAGTATACCAGATTAGCACACAAATATTACTTATACTTCTAGACACTAGCAATGAACAAACTTCAAGCCAAATCAATTCCATTTACAATAGCATCAAAGGAAACAAACCCTTTAGGAGTAAGTTTAACCAAAGAGGTATAATACTTGTTTTCTGAAAAGTATAAAACACTGTTAAAATAAATTAAAGATAGACCTAAATAAATGGAAAATCATTCTGTGTTCATGTATTGGAAGACTTAATATTATTATACTTAATATTTGTAATGCTTTCCAAAATGATTTACAAATTCAGTGAATTCCTATCAAAATCCAATGTGATTTTTTGAAAAATGGAAAAGCCAATCCAAAAATTCATGTGGAATTCCAAGGGACCAAAATAATCTTGAAAAAGAAGAACAAAGAGGACTCACCTTTCTTAATTTCAAAACACCAAACAAAGCTACAGTGATCAAAAAAGTGTAGTACTGACAAAAGGACAGGCATCAATGGAATAGAACTGAGAGTCCAGAAATAGACCTACATCTATGGTCAGTTGATTTTTACAAGAGTGCCAATACTATTCAATGGGAGAAAAGTCTCTTCAACAAATGGCTGGGACAACTGGATATCTGTATATAAAAAATAGTTGGATTCTTACCTCAAATCATATACAAATATTAACTCAAAGTAGATCAAAGATCTAAATGTAAGAGGCAAAGCTATAAAACTCCTGGACATAAACAAAGGGATAAATTTTCATGGACATGGATTTGGCAGTGAATTCTTAGGTATGGCACAAAAAGCACAATCAACATCAAAGACAAAATAGATAAATTGGATTTTATTAACACTGAAACATTTTTTGATGAAAGGACTATATCAAGAGACTGAAAAGACAGCCTATATTAAGAAAGAAAATATTTTCAAATCATCTGTATGAATCTAGAGTCAAGATTATATAAAGAACTCTTAAAACTCAGTAACAGAAAGACAATCAGCCCAACTAAAATATACACAAAGAACTTGAACATACATTTCCCCAAGGAAAATATATAAATGTCTAACAGGCACAAGAACGAAATGGTCAATATCATTATTCATTAGGGAAAGGCAAGTCAAAATTCCAGTGAGATACACTATCTACCCACTAGGTTGGCGACAGCAAAAAAAAAAAAAAAAATTAAAGAAAACAGGAAAGAACAGTGTTGGCAAGGATGTGGAGAGTGTTCAGCCACTTTGAACAGTTTGGTAGGTTCTCAAAATGTCAAATATAATTATCATATAACTCAACAATTCCATGCTTACATATTTCAATTCTTAAGAGAATTAAAAACATAGGTTCATACAGAAATTTATATATGAATATTCATATATATTCACACTATTCACAATCGCTAAACAATGGAAAAAACCTAAATGTCTATCAGCAGATAAATGGATAAACAAAAGTGTTGTATATGTATACAATGAAATATTATTCAGCTGTAAAAAATGAAGTACTGATGGATGCTACAATATGGATGAACCTTAAAAACATTATGCTAAGTAGAAACAGCCAGATACACGAGCTTGTATTATTTTATAAAATATCCAGGCTAGGTAAATCTATAGAGATGGAAACCAGATTAATGGTTACTGAAGGCTAGGCAGAGGGGACAGTGAGAGTGACTACTTGATGGGTATCAGGTGTCTTCTGGGAATGATGAAATGTTTTGGAACTAGATAGAGTTAATGGACAGAGGTAATGGACACACAGGACAAATACTGAGTGATCTCAACTTTATGAGGAATCTGAAATAGTCAAATTCATAGAACCCGAGAGTAGAATAGTGGTTACCAGGGGTTAGGGGTAGCAGGCATGAGGAGAAGTCAAGCAAAGGGTGCAAAGTTTCAGTTAGGCAAGATGAATAACTTCTGGAGTTTTATTGTATAACATAAAGCCCATAGTTAACAATATTGTACTGTATACTTAAAATTTTACTAAGAGGATATAGCCTATGTTAAATGTTCTTTTTTAAAAAGATTTATTTTTATGTATTTATACATACAAGAAATGGGGTGTAGGCCAGCGGTGTGGGGCTGAGAGGACTCATCAGAGACAAAGTGGGGAGCAGAACAGGAAGATCTACGGAAATACACTGCTGAGGGGAGCAGCAGGAGAAACAGTAGAGGTCTGCTGCGCCATGTGGGTTAGCTCCCTGGCCAGGGATCAAACTCATGCTGCAGGGGCTGCCGATAGCTTGGCAGTGATGAGACTTAACTCCTTCCACCACTAGGGAGGCCCACTGTTCTTTTTATTTTTTTTTATTTTTGCATGCAAGCTGGGGTACAGGCCAGCGATGTGGGGCGGCGAGAGGGTTCACCAGAGACAGAGTGGGGAGCAGAGCAGGCAGATCAACGGAAATACACTGCTGAGGGGAGCAGCGGGTGAGACAGGAGACGTCTGCCGGCGCCATGTGGGACTCTCCCTGCGGGGCATTGAACTCCCGTCACCGCTGCCGACAGCTCCACAGTGCAGCTTAACCGCTGCACAACCAGGGAGGCCCACTGTTCTTAATGTGAAAGAAAAAAAATACAAAAGAGAAAAAATGGGGTAGAAAAAAACTTTGAGGTGATGAATAAATTAGTCTTAATTGTGATGATGATTTAAAGCATGCAGACTTATCACTAAATTCATTAAGTTGTACATATTAAATCCACCACTCATACCTCAAAAAAATAATAAACAACAACAACACAGAAGTCTTATAAGACGGCAGCCGAGTGAAGACACTGAACTTGCTTCCTCCACATATTCACAACTAAATTACAACAGAACAAGGTCAACAATCCCTGAAAAATAAATGACAACAACCACATACACATACATTGGGAGTAATGGTGGAGTGGACAGGGATATGAAAAATTATAATTGTGCTTGCAATACCAAAGCAGTGCAACCCATGGGAGAGAGGGGCAGCTGCTGTATGAAGTTCCTCTGCTGCCGTTAACTCTTCAGAAACTTGAAGACCCAATACTGCACTGGAGAAGAAGGTGCACAGATTTGGTATGCAGAACAGAGGATGCACTACTAGAGGAGTAAGGGTGTGGAGTGATGACGATTTGAATGTGAAGCTCCCAATCTAAAACACAAGGAGTCCAAACCCAGATTGATATCTGGGTCTCCGCATAGTTGCAGCCTGAGCCTGAGATATTCAAAACACCTGCCTTACCCCTACCAAAGGCCCAAACTGAGGCTACAATATATCCGTACAATGAAATATTACTTAGAATTTTTTAATGAAATATTTATATATGCAATGATTTGGATAGCTCTTTCAGGCAATATTCTAGTAAAAAAAAAAAGCCTTAATCTTGAAAGGTACTCGATTTATATAACATCCTCAAGATGAAAAAAACTATAGAGATGGAAATTAGATGTCAAAGGATGAGAAAGGTGCAGGAGTAGTGGTATGACTACAAAAGGCAATAGTAAGGAATTTCCTCTCTGGTGATGGAACAGTTCTTTATCAAGATGATGGTGGCAGTTACATGAATCTATACAGGGACCCAAATTGAATAGAAATATTACACACACAACATACACACTCAAATGAGTACATATGAAAACAGACTAAGGTCTGAAATCTAATTAATAGCATTGTACAAATATTACTTTTCTGTTTTTCATACTGAACTACAATTATCTAACATGTCACTATTGGGAGAACTGGATAAAGGGTTTAAAGGCCTACTTACTATTTAAGTGCATTTTAACAGTTTTATTGACATATAATTCACATGCTATAGAATTCACCCATTTAAAGTATATAATTTAATGACTTTTGGTATAGTCACAATTTTACATCCATCACCACAATCAACTTTAGAACATTTGCCATTACTTAAGAAAAATATCTTTAGGCCAAATTTGAACTTGATAAACAATACTGTTAAGGCAAAAATATGAACAGTTTTTAAAGGATTGAATTCAGAGTTTAAAACATAACACTTTTTAAGGAACCCTCTTACATTGCTGGTGGGAATGCAAACTGGTCCAACCACTATGGAAAGCTGTGTGGAGATTCCTCAAAAAATTATCTACCATATGACCCAGAAACTCCACTCCTAGGAATCTACCTAAAGGATACAAAAACATTAACTCAAAAGGAAACCTGCTCTCCTGTGTTCACTGCAGCATTATTTACAATAGCTAAGATATGGAAACAACCTAAATGCCCCAAAACAGTTGAATATATACACAATGGAATACTACTCAGCAATCAGAAAGATAAACTCATGCCATTTGCAGCAACATGAATGGAGCTAGAAGGGATTATGCTCAGTTGAAATGAGTCATAAAGAAAAAGAAAAATATCAGATGATTTCAGTTATAGGAGGAACATAGGGAAACCAAATAAAGGGTCAAAAAATAAAAAGACAAAACTAGGGTGTAGGCCAGAGGTATGGGGACGGTGAGAAGATAAACTACAGATCTGAGGCATAATGGATGGAAGTGGAGGGGAAGGGCTCAAAACAGGGGAAGGAGGAGCACAAGGGACTATTGGTAGTGGCTCATGGGTGATGTGGTGGTGGGAGATTTATGGGGATTATACCTGAGGAGATAAATCAGATACTGTACAAAATGAACAACAATGTAAGAAAATTAAAAAAGTTAAAAAATACATTTTAAATAGGGCCTCCCTGGTGGCGCAGCGGTTGAGCGCTGCGCTGTGGAGCTGTCGACAGCTCGCAATGCGAGTTCGACGCCCAGCCAGGGAGAATCCCACATGGTGCGGCAGACCTCTCCTGCCTCGCCCGCTGCTCCCCTCAGCAGTGTATTTCTGATCTGCCTGTTCTGCTCCCCTCTCTGTCTCTGGTGAACGCTCTCGCCGCCCCACGCTTCTGGCCTGTACCCCAGCTTGTATGTATAAATAAATAAATCTTTAAAAAAATACTTTTTAAATAGCAGGATCTATGAGATTGAAGAATGATTTCATAATAGGGTCAAACTGTTAGAAATAGAACAATGGATTTTAAAAATCACTGAACATTAACTATTAGGAGAAAAACGGGATATATTGTAATAATGTATGTAGATCTGTACCTCGCAATAACACAAACACTGTTCATTCATTTAACAAATACTTATTTATACAAACTACTTATCAGTCATTCTGTTAGATGTTAGGGCAACAATTGTGAGGAAAGTAGTCATAATTATTGTCATTAATCTTTATAATCTGATGAGGGCCTCCCTGGTGGCACAGGGGTTAACATCTCAGTACTATCAAGCTACTGCCAGCCACTGTGGCCTGAGTTCCACCCTGGGCCAGGGAGCTGACACTCAGGGTGCAGCAGATGCCTCCCGTCTCACCCTGCTGTCCCCTCAGCAGTGTATTTCAGGAAATCTGCCCGTTCTGCTCCCCATTTGTGTCTGGTGAATCTTCTCACTGCCCCCATACCTCTGGCCTACACCCTAGCTCGTGTATGCATAAAAACTTAAAAAAAAAAAAAAAAAAAGAAAGAAAGAAACTGCGTAAAAGGATCACTGGAGAAAAAGTAGGTTTAAGAAAGGGGGACACATTTGCCAGACCATTAAAAAGCAGATACTTTGGAATCAGGTATTTTAGAGGCATTAGAAACAGATTTATTCCATATATACATATTTATTCCTTATAACTTTATATATATATAAAATTATATTATATATTAAATATATTTATATTATATATAAAACTTTAAATATATAATATATATAAAGTTATATATAAATATATATAAAGTTATGTTTATAAGGAATATATATAAGGAATATATATATATTCCTTATATATATTCCATATATATATATATATATATATATAAAACTAGTAACTCCATTTCTGGTATCACATCATATGGAAATTAACTAAAGAGGAAAAATTGTACAAAGATATTTAGCTATGCCATTTACAATAGTAAAATACTGGAAGTAATGCAAAAGTCAAATGTTGGCAGCATGGCTTTTTAGAAAAGTAGCTTATTAACCTTTTGAAAATGTGCTTATGAAATAATTTTTTAAAGGAATTCCACAATGACCACAAATGCAGTATGTATAATAACACAAAGACCAGAATAGAAAATGTGGATAGGTATAAACTACTGAGTGTACATATTTTCATGTGTGTGAAAATAAGTGTGGGATATGCCATAGATCTGTTTACAAATTAACAAGTCATTCAAACCTCATTACTATTCTTAAGATTCAAAGGATTTAAGTCCTACCTGGGAAATGATGGAAGTCAGGGATGCATTTATCACCACAACACCATCTTTTAGAGTTTTTACTACATGGTAAGATCCATTCAGAGTAGTTAGTTGCTCTTCAAAGTATTCCTGTAGAAACTGGTACATAATCCGGAGATTCTGAAAATCAGCCCAACAGCAACACAATTCTGAAGTGATGCTTTTTCCCCCCTAAAGTCATCTTAACTCCAAAGCATAAAAACAAAACAAAGCAAAAAACAACTATGTATCCTGGGTATAAAGAAATAAAAACAAATTATTTTGCTCTCCTGCATGGAAATTCTAAGTTGAAAGATGTACTTTTACATGGTACTAGTTTTTGAAAGTTCCGTTAGTGGAAAGTAATCAGAAATAATTTTGCAAATTTAGTGTAATTTGTATAATTCCATAAATTAACAGTTCTAGTGGGGGGAATGGATGTTGGGAAGTAGTACGCTTCATGTCTGATGTTCATGCAACTACTCTCACCACTACAAAACTGTGGTAACCATCTCTGAAGTGAAGTGTAGAATGAGGATCCCTTCCAAAGTATTAACACTGGTGCTCTCTTCAACTCATTTCTATAATTCTGACCGAATTATATCTTCTATATCTGGTTTAGCATTCCTCAAGGACAACTATTTAAAATAAAAAAATAGTGACTTGTATTTCCCAAGTTAAAATTTGGAAGCAAAAAAAAAGAAGTCTTCCCAGCCAGAAAGAAGACCCACTCAAGAAGTTATTTGTACAAGAGGCTAGAAAAATACAAAAGAGAGACTCACATCTGATATATAGACCTTTGTGCCACTTTTATCAAACACTTCTACTGTAGCAATATACACCTGTCCGACTTCCAGACTCCATCGGTCTCCAGGTTGGACTGTGAATCCTATATACAAATCAAGAAACAAAAATAAACAGGCCAATATTTTTCTGTAATGAATTTAAAAATAAAACTTTTCATAAAACAATTCAAAGAGCAAAAACTGCTAAATAGAGAGGTTTCCAAAGTAGATCCTTTAGTTCTTGCTATCAAATTGTATAAGAATTTGGGTTTCCAAGATCCTAGCTTCATTTACTCGCACAGGTATAAAGAAATACTCTCATTTATAATCTATATACAAAAAAACCCACAATTTTAGCTCATTTCTTTTTTTTAAAGATTTATTTATGCACACAAGAGCTGGAGTGTAGGCCAGAGGTGTGGGAGGGGGGTGGTGGTGAGAGGATTCACCAGAGACAGAGGGGAGGGAGCAGAACAGGCAGACTGATACTTTTTTAGCTCATTTCTAATATGTCAGGCAATATATTTGCATCTGTCAGTCAGGCTCTTTTTTTTTTAAAGATTTATTTTTATTTATTTATTCATACAAGAACTGGGGTGTAGGTGAGAAGATTCACCAAAGACAGAATGGAGAGCAGAACAGGAGGATCTACTGAAATACATTGCTGAGGCAAGAAGAAGGTAAAACAGGAGAGTTCTGCTGCTGGCCAGGTCAAACTCACGTGGCAATGGCTGGTGATTGCTTGATAGCAGTGAGATTTTAACACCTGCAACTACCAGGGAAGCCCAGACTTGTTTTTTCATACACACTAAGAAAGTACATACTTTCAGGGATCATCTCTATATGGCCTCAGGACATTAGGATTCTTTTTTCCTTGCATAAAGGCCTTTTTCTGATTCCAAAATTGCATCATGGATCTTCCTATTTTTTCACAATCTGTTTCAAAGTATTTGACTCTTGGGCCTCCCTGGTGGTGCATTGGGATAAACTTCAGCACTATGAAGCTATCCCACAGCTACTGCAGCACGAGTTCAATCCCTGGCCAAGGAGATTCCCACATGGCCCAGCAGACCTCTCCTGACTCACCCACTGCTCCCTTCAGCAGTGTATTTGACTAGATCTGCCTATTCTGCTCCCCACTCTATCTCTGGTGAATCCTCTCACCCTCTCCCACACTTCTGGCCTACACCCGAGCTCTTGTATGCATAAATAAATAAATCTTTTAAAAAATAATTCACTCTTGAAGAGAGCATTGAACTAGGACAATGGGAGAAAATAATGTGAGAGTAATATTGAATTTGTAGTTAAGTCACAAAATGAAGATTAAAGAAGTGTTCATTTTTAATGCACTCATTTTAATGATGTGGATTTCTGGCTAGTCAGCTTTATGAAAGTTAGTATCTGAAAATACCTAAATATCCAGGTTCTACGACATAAATGGTGCAATTTGGTAGTCCAGACACAAATCGCATATGAACATCTTAATTTTTGCTTAAGGAAATCATATGAGCTAAAGTTGAATGAAAACAGAAATGTGAACTGCCAAAGGAAAAAAAAATCCCAAAACAAAAATTCTATTTTTTATTATCATTTGGATGCAAAAATTTAAATGTGCAAACTTCTGAAAAAAGTCTGAGGGACTCAGTCATCATAGGACTTGGGTATTCTTGAATTTCAAATTTGAAGACAATGGAATGAGAGAAAAAAGATCATGCTCTGTGATTTTAATATAAGCACACCTCAGGGATATTGCTGGTTCAGCTCCACACCATTTCAGTAAGGAGAGCACAGCGATAAAACGAGTCACATAATTCTATTTTTACTTCCCAGTGCATACGAAAGTTATGTTTACACTACTCTGTAGTTTATTAAGTGTACAAAAGCATTATGGATAAACAAACAACAATGTATATACCTTAATTAAGAAATACTTTATTGCTAAAAGATGCTAACCATAATCTAGGCTTTCAGGGAGTTATAATCTTTTTGCTGGTAGAGAGCTTTGTAAAAAACATTACCTACAAAGTACAATAAAGCAAAGCACAACAAAATAAGATATACCTGTATTCATTTCACTTTCTCTAAACAAATTCTTACATAGGGCCCCAAAAGGGAAAGCAGGGCAAAGTGGCATCTCTCTGACTGAAGGAATGAACAGTGGTAATGGAAAGACAGGAAGGAGTACAACTTCCCATCCAGCCCAGCAACTTGCCTTGGGCTCTACAGACAATTCTAAAAATCACTAGTTGATCTTCAGCACATCCTTAATAGCAAAATGTTTTCTTTTTGCCACAAAGATAGATCTAGGTCACTTACTCATCTTACAACCCACTATCCCTTTAGGTACTTTGTTGCTTGTCTGTTGGCTTTTCTTTGTTGGTGGTGGTGTGTTTTGTTTTGTTTTGTCTTTTTTTCATTTCTTTTTCTCTCCTTTCAGTTAAATTTTAATAGAAATACGAATTTATTCTGTTATTGGTCTATATCGAATCTAATTAGGAATATACTTCCCTCTCAAAAACATACTACATCCAAAAGCTAAGAAGAAACTATTTCTGCTCTGAGAAATATATAACTAACATGACTGAACAGAAAACACTCATTAATTCAAAATATACTAATTAGAAGTCATGGACTAGGCTACAATTTATCACTATGTTATCTATAGAGATATTGGAAGTAAAATACTATTAAATCTTCAGGGATTAAAGCTGCCTCAGTACTCCTCTAAAGGAGCCATTTATTACATATATATAATATCAATATATATGAACTATATATTAGCTGACATGTAATATAAGGTTATTTTTATCTATTTATTAAAAGACTGTATAGGCAACTCTGTGCCACTGTAGGTTTGGATCTATGCTCTAGTGGTTTTATTATTTAAGATTTATTTATTCATGCATATAAGATCTGTGGTGTAGGCCAGAGGTGAGGGGTGGTGAGAGGATTCACCAGAGACAGAGTGGGGAGGAGAACAGGCAAATCAACTGAAATACACTGCTGAGGGGAGCAGTTGGCAAGCCAGGAGAGGTCTGCTGCACCATGTGGGAATTTCCCGGCCAGGGATGGAACTGGTGCTGTGGATAGCTTCATAGGCTGAGACTTAACCCGTTGCGCCACCAGGGAGGCCCTGATATATGCTCTAATATAACACTTATAAAAGAGAAAGAAATTCATGGAAGGTCAAGCGATAGAAAAAGGCAATGAAGCATAGAGGAATGTAAGATAAAGAGGCCTTTATTAGCAACTCCCAGGCGAGGCTCGCAGATCCTAGGCAGGGGGTGGGGGTTGGGGGGTGGGGGGAGGTGTCTATGAAGTCGCACCCCGCAAATAGGGAGGCGGGTTTTTATGCAGGCTGAAAGAATTCCAAGGGTGGGGGCAACTCCATTTGGAGCTGGTGGTCCTTATCAGCTCCTTGCAGGTGCATTCAGGCTGCGGCAGCCTGTCTGTGTAGTGGGGCCTAATTTTCTTTCTTCTCCGAGGTCACACATCTTCGCTGAGATTCTGGGGTGGGTTGAGTCTAACAATTCAGAAATACAACATTCCCTTCATTATATAAATGAAAAATAGATCTTAAAAAGTCTCTAAACCAATTCATTCCTTATCAGAGTAAGTATCTTCCTTCTATCTAATCCTTCCAGCTGTTCAGAATCTCATTTTCTCTTGCCGTCCAAAAAACTTGCTCTACCAAAGGGCCTTCTTTCCCTCCTTAGCTCTGTCATCTCTCTGTGTTTAACTTACAGACATGCTCAAGTTTCTTCCATGTTAAAAAGTCTTTCTTACATCTTTTTCAAACTTCTACCTTGTTTTCATCCGTTTCTTCAAAACCAACCTGTTCTTATTGATTAAATGATCCAAGACTTCCAGTTACTACAGGCCTTTCTCTCTGCCCATTTCAACTGAGAAATACTCTCTTTGCAAATTCCTCACTTGATTACCAAGAAATTCCTTCCTCCTGGCTTTATTATTACTTTTTAAACCTTCTTTCTGGGCCTCCTGTAGAGTTCCTCATCTTCGATATATACCTTAAAATCTGGTGCTACACTTTTTCTTCTCTCATTTTATATACTCTCCCTAGGTGCTTTTATCAACAACAGCTTCAACTATCACTACCAGTAAACTTATAACTTTTAATTACCTATCTTTGTTCTGAATCTTTGTCCTCCAGTCACATTATCAAAGTGTTCCTAGTTACTATAACATTTTGTGTACTGAGCAGAATGGGAGCAGGCAGCAGCAGTGGGGTCTGGTTTATCCTGCCACTCAATACAAGTTGTTGACCTTTAATGTAGCAAGTATATTTCCTGCACCCTTCCTCTGCCCAAACAAGTTTGTTGTTATTATGGACCTTTAAAGTAACAAGTGTGTTTCCTGCAGCTGGCTTCTCCCCACAAGTCAGTGGTGCCAATCAGTCTCAGGGTAGGGGCACCCTGAAAGAAAAGAGAAGCAGGAGAGCAGAGGCAGAGAACAGAGCAGAAAAGCAGGAGAGAAGTGAGGCCTCAAAGAACAGAGAGCCTGGGAGAGAAGCAGAGAGGAGAGAAGGAAGCAGAAGAGAGAGACCAGCCCCAGAAGACGACAACGACCACGAGGCCGGATTCTGGAAGACAGAAGACAGTTCCAGACTCTGAAGAAAGAAGAGGAAGACTCCGTTCCTGACCTCCAGGGAGGAAAAGAAACTTTCAGCAGCTGCCCAAGGAGGGAAAAGAAGCCAAAGGACTCTGTCAGAGACTGGGCCTCGGTCCTGTCTCTGACGTTGCCTGAAAGAAGCCTGGTGTCTCAGGGAGCTGTTTGTTGGTGAGGGACCAGTAGTGCGAATCACTACTGGTGACCGGTGGCAACTCTGGTGGAACAGCCAACCCCTTGTGGATGCAGTAAGCTCTCTGTTTCCCATTTGTAAAATAAACCCCATGTTTGTTGTTGTTGTTCCTCTAGTCTAAGGTCCCTTGTAATTGTGCCCGCAGGTGAGAAGCCACAGACAGTGACCTGTTCTCTTATCAGGCACTGTCCTTTGCTGTTTGTGGCTTTTTGGCGGGTTTTGGTGGCTCTTGCCTCGGAGCCTGGGCAGGCTGTGCCCTGTCCACCCCACTTTCAGTTGGCGACCACGAAGGGACTGGACACCCGTGGTCTGCCCCGTTTCACTTTCAGGTTTTATCTTTATCATAGTCTTCATCTATGCCCATTTCATTTATATTCTTTATAAATTCCTAACTTGGTTACCATGAAACTCCTCTCTCCTAGTTTTACTACTACTTTTTAAACATTCATATAAACTAACACTGTTGTACAAGAAATATTATACCTTTCAAGCCTAAGTTTCTTACTCAGAGTAAGCCAACTAGGTCCTATATAATTTATTCCCTCCCCTACTCTGCTACATCTCCTACTGTTTCTCCCTGCTTTCTACACTTCAGCCTTACTGCCCTCCTTGCTCATCTTTAAAATGGCAAACATGGTCCTGCTTTAGACCCTTTGCAACTGCTATTTTTTTGGAAAGAATAAATATCTGCATGGCTCATTGTTCCAACATTATCTTATCAGAGAGGAAGTCCCTAACTACTCTGAGTAAAACAGCAGTCTATATTCCACTGCTTAGAATAATGTCGAGCACATAGTGAGAATATAATAGCTATTTGCTGAATTAATTTCTTTCAGATTCAAATATTCAAACATAGGAATACTTCCAAATCAAACACAGAAATGGAATCCAATTATTTCAATTTTCTGAGAATTAAAATCTCCATTCCACTTTGCTTTCATAAACTATAATAGAGTCCTACATATTTCTGTTCAGTCTTTACAGAGCAGGTTTAATAAGTCTAAAACTCGAGTTAACAAATATTAATCATCTACTGTAGATGATCGCATCCTTTCTCAGTCATTCATGTAAAAATAGGAAACAACAAATTTAATAAAATTCACACATAAGGAGAAAGATAAATACCGGATGGTGTCACTTATGTGTGGAATATAGAGAAACCAGTCAAAGGTTCAAACAAAGACAAACTCTAGGGCCTCCCTGGTGGCGCAGGGGTTAAGCACTGCGCTGTGGAGCTGTCAGCAGCGGCAGTGCGAGTTCAATGCCCGGCTGGGGAGATTCCCACATGGCAGAGCAGACCTCTCCTGCCTCGCCCACTGCTCCCCTCAACACTGTGTTTCCCTGATATGCCTGTTCTGCTCCTCACTCTGTCTCTGGTGAACCCTCTCGCTGCCCCATGCCTCTGTACCCCAGCTTGTATGCATAAATAAATAAATCTTAAAAAAAAAAAAAAGACAAACTCTAAAACCAGTCCTTGAAAACTGATCATATACCTGAGCCATCCAGGATGGGAAGGGGAGAAAAGGGGAGGAATGAGAGCAGACGGATTATGGCAGAGGCTATGGGTGCTTTGGTGGTGGCAGAATTACAATGACCACACCTAAGGAGAGAAATCCTACACTGTTAAAATATTAACAAAGTTGTAAAACAATGGTACTTCATTAATAAATAAAATTCACAGTTTCTTCCAAACTCTATTTTCCCATCTTCTAGTTATAATTTCAGGGAGACTGCAAATAAGCACCAAATTCAACAGATTCCAAGTTTCAACTATATTTTACCTACCCTATGTTAGGAATTATGAAAATAAGTTTATAGGTCTTTGTGAAAAATAAGTATCTACAGAAATGAGTATAGTTGTAATCACTCTTAACAAATTATTTTATCAAGTTTTGTCTAGCATGTTCAGGGAAACATAGACTGGCAGCAAAAACTTGAGCAAAGGATACTTTTATGGACAAAGACAAGGTTAGTTTGGCCCAGTTGAATGGCAGTCACCATGGCTGTTTTCTCATCCAGTAAGGCCACTTTCCCAGAAAAAGAAACATTATGTACAACTCTGTGGTCTTGTAATTCCAATGTATAATGTTCCAGGGGAAATTCTGCCTCTGTTAAGACAGGAAAGATACATAAACAAAATGAGAGTAAACATTCCAACGGACAAGGTGTATTGTTGGATTTTAAGGGGATAATCAAGAGACCTAAATAGGGGCCTCCCTGGTGGCGCTGAGCGCTGTGCTGTGGAGCTGTCGGCAGTTCGCAATGCATGCGAGTTCAACGCCCAGCCAGGGAGAATCCCACATGGTGCGGCAGACCTCTCCTGCCTTGCCCGCTGCTCCCCTCAGCAGTGTATTTCTGATCTGCCTGTTCTGCTCCCCACTCTGTCTCTGGTGAACCCTCTCACCACCCCATGCCTCTGGCCTGTACCCCAGCTTGTATGTATAAATAAATAAATCTTTAAAAAAAAAAGAGAGAGACCTAAATAGAATATGATCTGTTTCTAATTTCTTTCCCACTATCATGAACTTCTACATGTAGACATTTTGGGGGGAATACTATATGAGTTTATTGTTGGTATTGCTTATAATCTAAAATGTAGTAAACTGAGAGTAGAGCAGGGATCTCCACTGGGTAAGGGAAGACCAATGTTAACAGAGCCAATGCACACTTCATAACTCAATGGGATTTCGGGGGTCAACGGAGTATTACATTTTAGTGAATGAATTGAGTTTCTCAAGAAATTACTTTGTAAAAATATTTGCAATATCCTTCAACTTCTTTCCGGTAAACTTTCTTCACTTGCCCAACAAAAGCTAGTAAATTTTTGGTTGTTGTTTTAACAGAGAATTCAGATGCCTGTGGGCACTGAAGCTAAGTGACTGAATTGTGCATTAGCATGTTCAAGACATGGGAACTCTCTCTGTTCAGTATTAGCTCAAGTATAGCAATTAGGGAATAGTTTGTCACAAACTCTTAAACACAGCTATTCTGCAGACATAATATAGAGTTGCTTCTACATATCATTAGCAGAAAGGAGTTTGGAAATGTGAGTCTTAGGAAAATATAAATCATCTTACCTGTCATTCTTCCCTGAACCATTTTTGCAACTCGGTACTTAATATATGCTCCTACTAAGAGATAAATATCATGGGATGGTATAAGAAATATATTCTCCAAAACAAGCAAACGTATCAATGCTGCTGCCACTTTCTATAAAAGGAAAGAAAAAAACAAAATCTCCAAAGGCGTATTTCTCAAGGCCATTTCCCTTAATAAAAGGTTAGTTCTTTTAAGTTTCTTTTGAGATATTTCATAAAGATTTAAAAAATGCTTTCTAATTACAAGTCATTATTTCAGTTAGCCTTAAATAGTAATCATTAATCTTATGATATTAACATTCTAAGACACTAACTTTCTAAGTCAAACTAAGAATCGAAAATAACAAGTTTTCTAAAGAAGAGGTAGGTAAGAAAAGCAAGTATGATGAAATGAAAAAAGACTTGATTTTATGCCACAGAAATTATTTTAACCTCCCATGCACTGTTATTCTCTATCCCTGTTGAACATATTCTTACCCAATAAAAGGTCAGTTGATATCCACACATTTGTACTCATGCCACTTGAATTAAATACTTACCAAAAAGACCTACTATACCAGTCCCACTTGTCATAATTAATTTAAAAATTAATGTGAAAAGAGAGCTGTTTCTAAAAAAACTTTTTTAATTGGAAAAGAAGTTAGACAAGCTGCTAAAATGTGCTGTCAAATTAAGTGTAAGTGAGAAATGTAAAGGACTGGGGGGAAAATCCTTGAAAAATACAGAATTCTGTATTCAAATTGGTTGACATAGGTTGACTTTCTCACTGAACTGTAAAGTAAAATTAAAAAATGAGAGTAAAGGGCCTCCCTGGTGGCGCAATAGGTTAAGCGCAGCATTGTGGAGCTGTCTGCGGCTGCAGCCCGAGTTCGACGCCCCGGCCGGAGAAGTTCCCACATGGCACGGCAGACCTCTCCTGCCTCGCCCACTGCTCCCCTCAGCAGTGTACTTCAGTCGATCTGCCTGTTCTGCTCCTCACTCTGTCTCTGGCGAACCCTCTCACCACCACACATCTCCGGCCTACACCGCAGCTGGTATGCATAAGTAAATAAATCTTTTAAAAAATAAAAATGAGAGTAAAAAAAGAGTAGAAATGTAATTTATGCAGGAAAGAGGATGTATATTTTTAATGAGTATGTTCATTATTAAAGAAAGATCTTGGACCTACATCAAAAGACTGGGGAATAAAATACAATTGTTTTAAAGGAAAATGCCAGCTGTATCTGTAATTGTAATTAAGTGATAACATGATGAAGGCAGACAAGTTTTTTTTTTTAAAGATTTATTTATTTTTGCATACAAGCTGGGGTGCAGACCAGAAGGTGGGGCAGTGAAGGATTCACCAGAGACAGAGTGGGGAGCAGAACAGGCAGATCGAACGAAACACACTGCTGAGGGGTGCAGCGGGAGAGGCAGGAGAGGTCTGCCGTGCCATGTGGGAATCTCCCTGGATGGGCATAGAATTCGCGTTGCAGCCGCAGACAGCTCCACAGCGCTGCATTTCACCCGTTGCACCACCAGAGAGGCTGGTAAGTTGTTTTTTTTTTAAATTTACTTACTACAAATGGCTTTTTCAATTAACTGATCAACTATTGGCACAAATCATATCAGATTAGAGGACCTTTTTTGGTGAACATAAGAAAATGCATTTTTTGCAGGCAACACTATTAAATGAAAGTTTTAACACAAACTTTTTACCTTATAGAATGGTTCATAAATTCGAACTTTTACAACGGCAGCACCGGTTCTAATCCCAGACACCAAAATCCTATCTCCTTGTTTCTCTTCTTTTTCCATCTCAGCTATATACACTGGGGGAGAATATTCTGCTTCAGAGTATTTCAGAATCCTAAAGATATAAAATAAGGTCTGTTTCTAGTAGAAACAATTCATCTTTGTCCAAAAGAGCCTAAGAGACTTTAGACACACTATCTTCAATGTTTTAAATTTTGTTTTCCACAAGGACTAGACAGAAAAAATGGAATGTACCTCTGGTTAAAACTATTATGGGACTAAGACTTGTATTTAGAGATATATTTTGGTACTGAAGATGAAATTTCATACTACTATCATACTAAAATTTCATACTATTTGAACATATGCAGGTAACCTGAAAAATGAAGCTGTCTGCTTCAAATAATTGTACGGGCCGGAGTTCATGAACTCTTCTGAAGTGGCTCAAATTAAGCTATTATAAAAGTACCTACAACTGTATCATGTATCATTCTATCATATGTCATATACATCACTCATAAACTTATCTTTCCAAGATAGTTCAGACAGCAGGATTATCATGATGTCTCATTCAAAAATCAGATGGTTTATGTTTGATTTCAAGGTTACCTAATTTTGCTAGACAGTTCTTCTCTTGCTGACTTGTTATCCTGGGCAATGCTCCATTCAAATATCATCCCTGCCAAACTACTAAAAGTATTTCCTGTAGAGTAAGCCAAAAGCAGATAAGATAGAATCACATATTTGAAAATATGCAGGTATCTTTAACATGAAAGGGAAACTTAACTAGGAAATTATTTTTAAAGGAAATTATTTTTAGGCCTCTTTCACTAACAAATGAAAGCACTATCATTTATGAATTAAAATTCAAAAAGCAGGAAGATCCCTACACAAAAAACAGTGTTGTTACTGCATAAACTTTTAGGCAATTCAACACAATTAACATCTAGTTGAAAGAATTATGCTACTCTTTCTGTTTCTTTCTACATGAAGGCTACCTTGTACTCTATCTCATGATTGATTGACAGATATTCTTAAATCCTGATCCTTTCAACAAAAATTTTTATAAAAAATAGATTCCAGAATATTTTAATACATTCATTTTCAGTTTAAAAAAATTACTCTTTAGGCTAAATAATTTACGAAGAGGCAAAAATTTAAAATATTATAGATATCATACTACAAGATTAGTATAGAATATTGAAAGCAATATAAAATCAGACTCAATATGATAAAATTATGAAACTTCCACAGGCTTACATTTAACTCTCCTGGCCTACAGAAAGTGGGTTGACTGAAACAGAACTAGCAGCAAATTCCAAAAAATGTTATTAATTGTTCATCTAAGTACCATCAGCAAAAGCTCTGCTGAGGCAGAATTTAGGTAGTTAAAAAAACTACCGAGATACCCAACAGTAAGATACAGCAAAAAATTTTATTAAGCTATGTAGTTGATACACTGAACTATATTCAGAATTATTAATTTCTCAAGTACATGAGCTTCATATAAGAAAATAAGTATTATTGCCAATTTATCTTATCTCTCAAATTGCTTTTCCAAGTGCTAACCACAAAGGAGTATCACTTTATTTTAGGTAATTTTGTTGAGTCCTCGGAAGTGCTTTACCTTCAGCATCCAATGCCCTCACCATCAGTTCTAGTGGTGAATCATCTACATAGAGTTCCCGGATTCGAGATACAATTTCAATGCTGTCTATCACATCAACCTTAACATCACAGCGCAGTTCATGGTCAGTCACTACAATGAACCCAAAAACTGAGAATTTAATTCAACAGGACATAAATCCATTAGATCATATTCATAGGCTTCTAAATTTATGGGGGGAAATGTAACAGCTGCTTTTAATCTGTGGAAGAAAACAGTATAAAAACAAAACATAAGAACTTCTGTTTATAATAAGTGACACTACACTTATATCAAAGTATCTCTCCCAAATATTAATATTTTGACATTCCCTCTTCCAGGAGGTGAAGCTTAGTTTATTTTCTTTTGAATATGGCCTGTACATTTTTAGTGAACAGTATATGGAAAAAGAAAATTTGCAAATTTACCGATAGACACTACCTTAATTAAGTGACCAAGAATAATATCACTAGTGATAAATCATGTTGCTATCACATACTCCATGACATTATGCAGTGAAAAGGGCTCTTCATTAATGTAGTTTTCTTTCTGAAATATCTGTAAACTAGTATAATCATTAGAAAACACCAAACTCAAACAGTGATATTTTACAAAATACCTGACCTAGCTCTTATTTAACATGTCAGGTTTGTGAAAAACAAAGAAAAACTGAAGAACTGAGACAGATTAGGGAAGACTTTATGTTGTCATGTTAGTCTTGGATTAAATTTTAGAGCAGAAAATGGACATCAATGGACCATTAGGGGAAACTGGGTGAAGGATATATGAGGACTCTTACACATTATCTTTTGAATCTCTTCTGTAAGTCTAAAATTACTTAAAAATAAATGTTCAAAAATCCAATTAGTCTTTTCCTTGATTAATATTTAACTGAAGAAGAGAGTCTAAAGTTAAAAGAACTGAAGATCATGATATGGGATCTCTAGACAAGAATCAATAGAAGTTGAAATCTCACAAGATCTGCTGGTAGAATATACCATTAAGGAAGTGTTACAAAGATGTCAAAGGAAATAAGGAAGGGTGAGCTTAGATAACATGCTCTAGATAATGAGGCACTGAACAAGCTAGCGCTAAAAAATAAGAAATTAAATCTCTTGACCTCCCTCGTGGTGCAGAGGTTAAGTGCTGCGCTGTGGAGCTGTCCGCAGCAGCAACGCAAGTTCGACGACCAATCCCCACATGGTGCGGCAGACCTCTCCTGCCTCACCTGCTGCTGCTGCTCCCCTCAGCAGTGTATTTCTGTCAATCTGCCTGTTCTGCTCCCCACTCTGTCTCTGGTGAACCCTCTCGCCGCCCCACGCCTCTGTCCTGTACCCCAGCTTGTATGCATAAATAAATAAATCTTTTTTTAAAATGATGAGAAATTTAAAAAAAAGAAAAAGAAATTAAATCTCTTCTGTGGAGAAATGTACAGGGCAATGGCAAAACAGAGGCAACTCTCCCCTTACATAAAAAATATGAAGATTTGTGCACACAATTCTACCCATCTGACTACTTTTATAATAGAAAACTTTTCAATGTAGGATTACTGACCAAAAAGAAAAAAAATAAAATAAAATCCCTTGGAGGATTCATAAGTAAATTTACAGTGATTAGAAGAAGTAGCAAATAATGCACCTCCTTTTTAAAAATAAAAACAAGGGGCCTCCCAGGGGACTCAAGGGGTTAAGTTGCAGCACAATGAAGCTATCCAGAGCCACAGCAGCATGAGTTCGCTCCCCAGCCAGGGAGCTTCCCACATGGCACAGCAGACCTCTCCTGCCTCACCTGCTGCTCCTCTCAGCAATGTATTTCCGTTGATCTTCCTGTTCTGCTCCCCACTCTGTCTCTGGTGAACCCTCTCACTGCCCCACACCTATGGCCTGCACCCCAGTTTGTATGCATAAATAAATAAGTCTTTAAAAAATAAAATAAAAATAAAATTTCAGGGAACAGGGCCTCCCTGGTGGCGCAGGGATTAAAGTCTCAGCACTATCAAGCTATCACCAACTACTGTAGCATGAGCTTGATCCCAAGCCCTCCCCACTCTATCACTGGTGAATTCTCTCAACCTCCCCACCTCTGGCCTACTCCCCAGTTCTTGTATGCATAAATAAATAAATCTTTACAAAATAAATGTCAGGGAACAGCAATGACAAATATTTCCTGCCTAGTCTGACTTCTGTTTTTGTCCTAGCTTCCAAATCAATTATAGTCCACTGCAACAACTAATCAATAAGTACTACTGAATATCTATGACATGCTAAATATAGTGCAAAAAGTATGGATTACCCCATTCTACTTACCCCACGAAAAGCATTCAATTGTCCAAACCCTTTGTTCATCCTGCATGTGAGCTTTTTCACCTAAAGTGATGTCCTCATTTCCAAATTCCTCTACCTGTTCGGAACCTAAGTTTAAGTCTAGATTTTCCACTACAAAAAAGCATGGGTTTTTGTTTTGTTTTTGATTTTGCCTCGATGCACCCAAGAAAGCAAAATGGTCACCAGCAGCTCTACTGGAGTCATGTGAAAAAAATCTGCCAGGATGGGGCCCCCCTGGTGGCACAGGGGTTAAAATCTCAGAGCTATCAAGCTATCACTAACCACGGCAGGCATCAGCAGATCCAGACCAAGTAACTAACCCACATAGCACAGCAGACCCCTCCTGTCCTGTCTGCTGCTCCCCTCAGCAGTGTATTGCCGTAGATCTGCCTGTTCTGCTCTCCACTCTGTCTCTGGTGAATCCTCTCTACCCCCACACCCTGGCCTAGACCCCAGTTCTTATATGCATAAATAAATAAAAATAAATCTCTAAAAAAAAAAATCTTTCAGGTCACCACTTGCCATGTCTGCTCAAACTGGCACAGTCTGATCCCAAATTGTGGCCTGAAATATGTTCCACCAGCGTGAGAAGGACAGAGGCTTCATTAAGTTGAACTATGTGAACTTCCTTGAACTGGTCATCCAAGACACCTACCTTAGAGCAGAAACAAAGCTAGCTTTCTGCACATAAAATAAAAAAGCAAATACTTTTTTTTTCAAAGGCATATTCATAGACTACATCTGGAAGAATACAGAAAAGTAATTGCCTCTTGCAGAAATGAAATTAGAAAAAGATTTATTTTTCATTATGTAACATTTTATGTTCTTTCACTATTTTATCAAATGGAGGTAATACCTAGTCAAAACAAAAATCAAAAGGTAGCACTCTTAGCAAACAAAACATACTCATCTCATTTTTCACCTTTATCTATCATTGCTGTCATGGCCACTATACTATCACAAAAAGCATCATACACAAAAGTACATACTTTCAACATCATGGAATGTGTAAATCTTTTTACTTTTACAGATGCCTTATCGTGAGTAGGCAATTCAACAAATATTTGTCAGACAAATGAATGACCAATTCTCCTTAGGCATATCCTTTCTTTTCAAAATGTCTCCTCCTCTCTATTTTCAGAGTGCCTGTTCCCACACAGAAAGCATGTACCTGGTAGGACACCAAGACAGGCATTTATCGCTGGGGATCTCTATCATCTATATACAGAACTGCATCAATTGGGAAATTTAAAATACACTTAATTTTGAAATATTCACTAGTCAGATGAAATTAAGCTGAGAGCCAGATTTAACATCTTTTTCCTAGTACTTCTGTGAATGATTTTTTGATATCAGAATGAATTTTAAGTATTTTAAAAATAGCCTATATGACTTAAAGCAATGTGTCACTTCCAACCTTGCTGTTCTTCTCTATCCATTGAAACTATCCTGCATAATATAGTCCTTCAAGATTCTCCTTTTTTTCAAAAAAAAGAAAGATTCTCCCTTTTGAAAATCTCCTATCAGATTTTATCTTATAACTTATGATACCTTACAATTGCTGTCAGGCAACAGTCATGACATAGTTGTCATTGGCTGTTATATGAGAACATCAAGAGGGACAGCATCAAAATTTGTAGAATGAGTATTCATAGCTGGGAAACAATCTGGTGAACTATAGTAGAGCACTCTTTTATCCCCTAGGAACCAAATGCTTAATTAAGGAGAGTGGGTGGGAAAAGTTGGTAACTCAGTGTTAGAAACCTAGAGACACAAAAACAGATCTGCGTGCACACGCGCGCTCTCTCTCTCTCTCTCTCTCTCTCTCTATATATATATATATATATATACACACATATATATATTATTTTTTAGATCAGCGCTATATAACTGCAATGCCAACTTAAGAGCCCAATACATAGCTTTTAGATATTTTGTTTTTAATTGATTCATTTAAGAAACACTGCATCACTAACAATCTCCATGGCACAGAGGAAGATGTTGCAGCATAAACATAGACACTGGTGATTTCCAGTCAAAAAGTGATTCAGATGAGGCAGAAATGCTAAGGCCGTTTTAGGAATATCTTCACCAGTTTGTTTTACTGATATTTTCATTTTTATTATGCAAGGGAATGATATATAATAAAAAAAACCATCTAAGTCAAAGTTCTTCCAGTAGGTATATAGTAAAAATTCTAAGTGAAGAAAGAAATAGTTTAATTGGCAATGTTTTTCTTTCTTAGTGGTACATAATAGTGGAACATAAAAATAGCTATACAATAGATATAATCTTCAATTATATTATATATGGTATATCAAACATCTTGGACTTCTCTTTAATAACATATTACAGATATATCATTTATTAAAATATTGAAAAGCCCTACAGATATCTCTGGCCTATCAGTATGGCAATGAAGAGAATGAAGAGTCAGAAACTCAAGATACGAAGAGCCCTAGTCTGATTCTGGATACAAACAACATTTCTTGAGCTGCTTTGTTTTAAAATAGACAAGTGTAAAACTACTCAAACTTCAGTGTGAATGAGAGTCACACAAGAGCTTGTTGAAACAAAGATCCCTGGACTCACCCCAGACATTTTGATACAGAAGATCTAAGAGGGGAGCCTGAGAATTTACATTTTCTAACCAGCTCTCAGGTAATGCTGATGATACAGTTTCATAGACCAGTACTAGTCTTTATACTTCTTTTTGCGTCACTTAAGAACAACCTTGGACCATAACACCTAAGCTGGTCCCTTCCTTTGTTCACTGATTCAAACAACTAAAGTTTTCACTCCTGTGTTATGTACCATGCCATGTGCTGGCTGGAGATATATATGTTGTTATTTTTTTTTAAGTCACAGACTAGGATGTGACAATTAGGGTTTATATTACAGGAGTCCTTTTTTCTACTGCTTATTATTTGAAGTCACCACTGTTTGTGTTAATCACCCATGCAAGATATCAGATTATTCTACTTTAGAGGAACACAGTGTGTCTTCTTTCAACATACCTATTTCTCGAGCAAGAATAATACTGCTGAGGCGTATCGGCTGGGTAGCTTTAGCAGTAAGTACAGCTTTTTGGGAACATAAGGTGCCGTTTTCATATAAAGGCTCAACAGTTACTGCATCATGATGGGTGGTATGCCTGCCAGAATAAAATACTTAAGAGCATGAAAAAGAACTTGGGTTAAAATTAACTTGTGGTAGAATACAGATTCTTATAGTTTCTCCATGTTAATAACACCAGGTGTATTCAAATGACACTTGAAAATAGAAACCTTGCTTAGTGGCACCAGATTTAAGTAGAAGAGACTTATCTGAAAACCTTTTCCCAGTGATCCTTCATGCAGTTACAGTAATATTATATTCCTCAGTATTTAAAATTGTTATATTCCTCCCACGGTATGTAAAAATAGGACTGATGTATTTTCAGTAGAGTTCTGATTTTCTCATTTTCTGAGGAAGTATCTCCCAAGCCTAGAAACGGGGCTGCTGATATCTAAGATATCTAGGAAAAAACTGTCTAAATTACGAGTTTTGAGTCCAATGCAAATATACCCCAAACAAAAAATCATTAATTTTTTAAAATTCTAAATTATTTTTATAATTAATATATTTTGGTGGGTAGAAGAAATGGCTTTTATGTTACAAAGAAACCTCACAAAATCCTCAGTCAGGAAACATATGGTATCATCTTACGAGCTGGATACCCTGTTTCATAAAATGGAAATGAACTTCTTACACTCTGAATAAACCTTAGTGCTTCTCTCTGAGATGATGTTGTAAAGGGAAATCTACTGTATTTAGGATGAAGCCTCTGATACCCTGAAGCCCACTTCACTTAGGTGCTGTAACACTTTAAGTAACCACAGAAACCTGTTAGATTCTCTCGCACCAGAAAATCATGTTTTTGACCTTGTTAGAAAGTCATTTCCTCTGAGTTGAGTACGCCTTGTCCTCACACTTCAAGAGGGTGCCCTTATATTAAGAAAGGTAACACAGGGCCTCCCTGGTGGCACAGCGGTTAAGTGCTGCGCTGTGGAGCTGCAAGGAGAGTTCCACTGGAGATTCCCACATGGCTCGGCAGACCTCTCCTGCCTCCCCCAATGCTCCCCTCAGCGGTGTATTTCCGGCAATCTGCCAGTTCTGCTCCCCACTCTGTCTCTGGTGAACCCTCTCCCCGACCCACGCCTCTGGCCTGTACCCCAGCTTATATGCATAAATAAATACATAAATCTTTAAAAAAAAAAAGGGGGGGAACATATATTACAGGCAGACCACACCTCCACCAAAAAGGAATCTTCTCATAGAAGTTTATACTTCATGGTCTCTAGCCTGTCCGTTCCCTCATCTGTAAAATGGGAATAATAGTACTTACTTCACAGACTATAAATGTATTTTTTTAATATATGTTCAGTTTCATAAAGGTGTTAATACACGCAAAGTGCTTAGTTAAGTACACATTAGTTGAGTTCGGGGATCTCTCCACTGTGAAAATCTCACCTTAGTGGGGACCCCAAGCCTCTCTGCTCCTAACAAGCTCTCCTTAGGCTTTGAGAACGCCCTCCCCTCTGTTTACAGCTAAAGTCCCTCATATGAGGCAGCCATCAATACCTGAGGTCTCCCACACATCTCTTCCCTGTGCCCTGACACTCTCAGTGACTAAACCCCTCCCACAATGCAATGGTTAGTATCATATCCTGAGAATTTAGCAGATAAAGCCCCTCCCATAACCTGATCCTATCCCCCAAGAGGAACGCAGGCCATATCAGGTAGGTCTGCCCACTTCACTCCCAGACACCTCGCCCAGTTCCCATGAAGAAACCCCTTTGCGCCCCAGGGACCATACAACATTGAATGAACACCTTCTCTTTACTGGGCGGTGCCCCCGGCTTCCCCCCACTCCTCACCAAGTGTAGCAGCCCCGCTGTGCCTCGAGGAGAAAGGGCACCCGGCCTGGTTCCCGGCTGAAGGGTAGCAACACCTGAGGCACGTTAAGTTTGTTGGCCAAGGTCCCAAGCAAAACGAGCAGAAACAGGAGGCTCTGTAGAGGCGGGCAGAGAAACAGTGCGAAGCCTCGGGTAATGGATACCCTGAGGCCAATCATGGCGACAAAATACCCAGTACACCCTCAGGCTCCAACAGCAGTCAATGCGCAAGCGTGACGTCAACACGTGGGCTGCCCGCTGACGGGGGAATTGTGGGAACACTTCTAATGAAGCGCGCAAGCGAGCCAACATTAATGAAACTTTAGGCAGAAAGCCGGTTACCCACTTGGAGGGCTACTTTATTAAATTTTGGATGGCATATCTTTTTACTACTAAGGAACAAGCAGAAAGTCTGAAAACTCATTTCTCCCAGCTCATTTCTCCCGTTGCCTACCTTGATTTCTAGCCAAAAGAGAAAAAAACTTTCCATTAATTTCCAATAATTTCTATCTATAAATGGAAAACATTTCTAGTCTCTGATACATATAGCTATACATTATCGAGAACAATGCCATTTTTACTAGGAAGTCAGATGCATGTCCAGTCTCAAGACCAGAGTGCAGAAAATGACAGGCATTGGCATCTCAAAAAGCTCCTTTGAAAGCGATCTACAATCTGTAAGAAAATACTCAGAGCATGCTCCTCTTGTTAAATTAACTTTTCTCCAAATATCCAACAGGTTATCAGCTGAAAACCTGTCTCAGGATAGCTTACAACCCACATAGTATAGGTGTCTGTGATCAGTACTACATATTGTTGAAAATTCAAGGAGCATACATAGACCCTAATAAAAATCCCTGATTTATAAGAATTGACACAGTTGTAAAGGAAAATGTATAGCTCAAGCTGAAGATGCTAATGTTGAGTTACCTATAAAAGACCTGAGACATAGTATTATTTCTAATCTTCACATTTACCTTGACAATAAATACTAGTTTTATCTTACAGGCAATGAAACTAAATGATTTATATCAAGACATACAACTAGAAATTTCTGAGCTTTTTTCAAACTCAGTTTTGATCCACTACCAAAGCATGTGCTTTACTTAAATCCTGTTGCTACCACCAGAAAGTTATGGTTTTTAACCCAACTTCATAGTGCCTGTGGAGGAATCACATTTGGATTAGTAAATGAACTCAACTAGGTCTGAGGGTTGGAGGGACTGGTTCTTTATTTCAAAAAGACATGTCGATTTTCAGTATCAAAATGGTTGCACAACTGGTTTCTCTTTCTCCCAATCGGCTCCCAAAGAGACCACACTAAAGGAGAGTACAGTTTAAGCCAATAAGCTGCAGGCTGCACACCTAATAGACTTCACAGAAACCTCACTAAACAGGGGGGCTATTAGGTAAGGAAAGAAATTTTTAAATGAGCACAAAGCCCATTGACTGTAGATATGTCTCACAGCCAGATGGGATGGCCATTGTGCCCCAACCCCAAAGAAGCAAAGTTTCAAAATAATATAAAAAGTTTTATACATAAGCTATTCAAGGTTTCTCCAACACTATCATTTGAAGCACGATGAGATGGCACTTTTAAGAGACAGCAGCTTCAGATCCCTAAAAAGGGTGATGAGATGAGTTTCATATGGCTAAATCATGGCAAAAACATAATTTTCTTTTCTTTCTTTCAAGGAAGCAGGGAAGCATATAAGTGGTCACCTCAACATTAGGGGCACATGATCCATTCTGTGAGCAATTGGGAAGGTGTAGAAAGAAGGGACAAGGATTTGGTATCAGAGGTCTCACCATCTTAAACTGGTCACTTCTAAAGAGAAAAAAAACAAAAACAAAAACAAAAAAAAAACCAAAAATGAAGTTGGCCAAAGATACCTTAAAGCTGAAAACCTGAACAGGACTATTTTTTTTTTTCTTGGCTAACTCTTCCTGGAATCACCATTTGGTTTGGCCAGTATTTTGTATAGAGCAAGCTTTCCCATAGTGGAGTCTTTCTCTGGGCTCTGTTTGGCTCTCAGTAAGGCAAGCCCACATCTCTTTCCCTCCTCTACGTAGAGGGCAATATGCAGTAAGCTGAAAAGTTATCTTCCAAAAAGCGATAAAGGGATTATACTGCTGTTTCAGAACTGTGGAATTTTTTGGAATGTTTTACAAATGGTTGCTACATCAATAATAACAAAAAAAATTACAAAATTTGTACATCACCAACATGCTGTTTTAAAGACACTTTTGCATTGTGCTCACATTCCCTTAAACGTTGTTCCCAAAGGTGCTTAGCCTCTAACCCAACTGGAACGTCTGGAGAGGCAGAGACAGTTTGATGGAAAAAATACAGGGGGTGGGAGTGGTAGGGGCGGCAAAAGGAGAAAGCAGCCTTCCAGTTAAAAATCAGCCCTCAGTTTAAAAGGTCAGCTTCGGGCAGGCTGGCCTCAGGCGGAGTCAGGGTCAGAGGGAGGAGCAGCAGCAGGGCAGGACTGGGACGCTCTACATCTCATTCAGGTCAAGCAGAGTCTGGTCCAGCATCCTTTGTGTACAGAGGTGTTCCTCTTTGGTGCATTTCAGTTTATCTAATGGGGGTAAAGGAAAGAAGTTACAAAAACCAGAAGTAAATGTCAAGGTCTACCCAATCTGCTCCCGTCGCAGAAAAGCTGCAGACTAATAAAGCACCTGCCTTGTCAGCCACAGAAGTAAGCTATTGCATCACTCAGTTTCACAGGGTCTCTGGCTTGCCTACTGAAGTTGTGGGTACTGTGGGGGAGGGAGCTGGAGACTTTTAGCAGTCATTTCCTCTCCCTCCCACACCCAATCAAAGCTTTCAACTTTCTCAATTTGAAAAGAATAACAGAGGATCCCCAGGAGCCAGAGGCATTCCCCAAAAATTAGAAGGGAAAGGAATAACTGGTGGGATAAATAAAAGAACCCCCATAGCTAAATCAAAGGGTCTCTGAAGAAAAAAAAAAGCCAAGAGGGAAGAATACTACACCAAGGAGAAACTTGCAAATATAACCTTCATTGACATTGTTGCAGGGCTATTGTCCCTGTGGAGACTGTGACACAACTAATTGTAATTAAACATACAAAACCAAGAAAATACAGCAAGAGGGAAAATGTCAGTAAGAAAACCAGTGGCTGACCATCAAGGAGAATCTAATCTGCCAGCAAGCAAACCACTGACTGCTCCAGAGAGGTGGGGAAAACACTCAAATCTTCAACTCAGGCACGAGGGTAATGGCAACAGACCTATTCATATCCCACATCCAGTTCTTTCTCTTCCCTTTTTTTTACCCAGTCAGAAGGGCCCATCCCTGGGCCTGCAGATGAAGCAGTTACAACATCTTGTCAAGTCAGTCCTTTTATTGTTAGAAAACAATCATGCAAGGGAATATATCCTACCGTCAGTGCACAAGCGAAAAGAACAAGGAAAAAGGGATAGAAAACAGAAAACTCCCAAGTTTTTTCACTATACTCTCAGGCCCCTCTCTTGATCACTGATAATCTCTCGAAAAGGGAGAGAAATGAAGTATTAACTATACCAACTTCACAGTGCCATTAGAAAGCCAATAACATACTAATTGCCCTGATTAAAAAGCAATCTGCTTAGGGCAAAATAACATTAAAAAAAAAAGTCAGCTTTTTGCTGGGGTCCAGGCCAGTGGTGTGAGCAGTAAGCCCAGTTTAATGAGCATCAGTGAGACCTGCCCATCAGTCACATAGATCATGCAGCGTTAGCTTCAGCTCATTAGAAAGCAGGCGGTTTCGCTCAAGTTGGCTGTAGAGACGCTCTGCAGCAGCAACAGACAGGAGGGAAAACAAAAGAAGGAAAGGAAAAAGAGGAGGAGAAAGAGAAAAAGGGAAGGTTAGTAGAGCACCAGAAGTAAATTTTGAGACTTTCAATTAGCTGGTATACATAGCATGCATCTGTAAGGCAGGATGGATGGGAGGAGGATTTGGACAGAGTGCATTAAGAGTCAGTTGGTGGAAAGACCAACAGAGGAGTAAAATAAAAAAACTTAGATTGACAAGTTGGTAGGACAACATTTTGAGAGAAAAAAACATCTCCTGAGTTGAGAAACTGAGACAAGCAAACAGGGCAAAGGAAGGAATACAGTAGGCTCATAAGAAATACATTTACAAAACCAGAGCTTGAAAGGAAACGAAGTAAACAGTTCAACATTCTTCTGTAAAAGCATCCAATACAGCATCATGAATGGGAGAGTGGGATAAATATGCCTAACACCCAATCAATTCTTTTACACTTCCGAATGATTCTTCTTGTTAAGTGCTGAGTGAGTCAATCCAAGCAAAACCCAACTTTTCCTTTCTAAAAGAAATCCAAACCTCTTAGGATCAATAGTGTGTCCAGCTCCAGAGAAGGTAAATTATCGGTATAAATCCAAGATGATGCTTTTCCAACCTCCCCTGCAACTAGGTATGACCATGTGATACAGTTCTAGCTAATGAGATGTAGTGGCTAGTCTGCACGGACTTCCCAAACATAGATATGATGACTCAGGCTGCATGTTTCAACCTTAAGAGAAAAAGCCAAGAAAATCACAGAACCTCCAGCTATCCCAGGCCTTGCTCATCTAGACTTTATTATGTGAGAAAAATTATCTCGTATTTACTTAAGCTACTGTTGTTTCTTATAATAAAAGCATTCCAGGGCCTCCCCGGTGGCGCAGCGGTTGGGCGCTGCGCTGTGGAGCTGTCGGGCAGCAGCGACGCGAGTTCGGCGCCCAGCCGGGGAGAATCCCACGTGGTGCGGCAGACCTCTCCTGCCTCGCCCGCTGCTCCCCTCAGCAGTGTATTTCTGATCTGCCTGTTCTGCTTCACTCTGTCTCTGGTGAACCCTCTCGCTGCCCCATGCCTCTGGCCTGCACCCCAGCTTGTATGTATAAATAAAAAATAAATCTTTAAAAAAAAAAAAGCATTCCGGAGAGCAGTTAAGTGCCCAAATCCCCTGGCCTTATATGGATTTCCTATTTGAAGGATACCTTAAAGGGTATGGAGAATACAAATCCATGTGATCAGCAAAGGGATAATGGAAATTTGGAGATGAGATTAGATGGAGGCTAGTCTCAGCCTCTGAATTTGACAAGTTTCTTCTTGTTGCCTCAGGATCTCAATACATTTTTTTTTGTTTTTTTGCTTTTTGCCTTAAAATCACTTGCACCTGTGGGCTAACCATGAGCATTGCTTAGGTACCTTGCCTTCTAGGCTACAGTTCCCTAGTTCCACTTTGAAGCTGGGGGTTAGCATGGTCTTAATATTTGCTACTTTATGTATACCATCAAAACAAGGCATATGAATAAAAAGATCTTGGGGGCCTCCACGGTGGCACAAGGGGTTAAGTCTCAGCACTATGAAGCCACTGTAGCACTAGCGGCCAGGGAGCTTCCCACATGGCACAGCAGACCTCTCCTGCCTGCTGCTCCCCTCATCAGTGTATTTCAATAGATCTGCCTGTTCTGTTCCTCTCTCGGTCTCTGGTGAAGCCTCTCACCATCCCCCACACCTTTGGCCTACACTCCAGCTCTTGTATGCATAAATAAATAAATCTTTTAAATATATATATTTCCAGAGGCGTGGGGCGGTGAGAGGGTTCACCAGAGACAGAGTGGGGAGCAGAACAGGCAGATCAGAAACACACTGCTGAGGGGAGCAGCGGGCGAGGCAGGAGAGGTCTGCCGCACCATGTGGGATTCTCCCCGGCTGGGCATCGAACTCGCATCGCGGGCTGCCGACAGCGCCACAGTGCAGCGCTCAACCGCTGCGCCACCAGGGAGGCCCTATATATATTTTTTTTAATAAAAATAAAAAGATCCTGGGAGGGAATAAAAAATAGTAATTGTATTTAAGAGGCAGAATTAGAGTGAACTTTAAAAACTGCACTGCCCACTAATCTCAGTGATTCTCAGTAAGTGTGATATTGCCCTCCCACTCCCCTCAAAGGGAATCTGGAAATGTATTGGGTTTTAATTGTGAATATCTGTAGTGGGTACAGATATTTACTGGGTAGGAAATAGCAATAAGCAAGTTTGTTCTTTACATCTCAGAATTATCCCAGCCTAAATGACAAAAATCGACCATTTGGAAATACTTTTAATAGTAAGCTCCAGAGGCCTCTAGTTGGGCCTGTTTTATTCATCGCGGTACATGACAAATAGCAGAGGTTCAAATTTATTACACTTTCCGTGGTGTTATATTACATAAACATATGCAGCCTAACTCTTCTGTAGCATCGATATCCAAGTTAGTGTGATTTCCACTATCTTAGGATCTTATCCCTCAAAACTTACTGGTCAATAAGAGTTTTATCCCATTTAGGGAAAAAATAAAGGGATGGAAAAGAATGAGAGCATTTTATTGTCTGGTTAAATCCCAGAATATAAAAGTTCCTTAAGAATTCCATGATGTCACAAAGATAAATAACAGTTTGTTTTCTGACCTTGAACTTAGTAAGGTTTCTAACTCTGATATCTTTGGTGACTAAAAATTCAAGAACAGGTAACAGCTTACTGAACGTCTCAGTTCCCAGACAACAGCAGAAGAAAAAAAGGCAAGCCAGAGAATCCAGTTGGTTTGGTGTTCCTCTAGATTGTGCCCAACTAACTAGGGAACAACCCCATGGATGCTAGACATCCTTAAGCTTCATTGGTTTGAGTTACGTCAATTTCATTCTTTAGCAGGAAAGGGGGAGTACCTGGCATAAAGAGATATTAATCAACCTTAACGGTTCCAAGTTCAAGAAATATGGTAGAACAAAAGATTTTGCTGTTGTTTTTTAAACACTTTGTGGTCCGCTCACTTATTAGTACGTGTTTTTGTCACCAGTATCAGGTGACCACTCACGTATTAATACGTGTTCATCTAGTCTCTGGTTTTTCACACCACGGTGGATTTATTTGGAGCTATTAGGAGCTATTTCTTTGATCGTACTCAGTCTAGAAGCTTTACACATTGTTTTGGTGAAAGTGTAAGGTGTTTTATGAGAGATACTAGTTTTTTTAATATCCAGTAGTTCAGGATTTGTGTGTGTTTTATTGAATGCTTATACCATTCATGCGGTGGCACGGAAAATGGCTGTCCCCCAGTGCTGGTGAATTTAAAGGGCACCGGACACAAAGTGATAACTTCCCCCTAATAAAAACACTGGGGAGTATTCAACCAGTATCACTTAAAGAGACTGGATGGGACTAAGATAAGGCAGTCCAATAGAACTGGTCAGTTAGTGAATTAGGGGTCTATCAGTTAACTTGGGTCCGGCCATATTTTGTCCTCGACCTGACAATAACAACAGGAGGGGAAGAACTGACTCTAACACACCGGCCTGTAGTTCTTTCTTAGAAATTAAGAAGGGGAACATTAAGAGGTCAAGCACTTTGCACTGAGATTAGCACTTATGCTTGATCCCATTCTCAGAGCTGGTCTAGGTTCAAGTAATACAGTGTGGCTACAAGGATATAAAGCATTGAATTAAAGAGTAAATAGAGCAAACACAGTATTTCACATTTTGAGATCAGCTATCCTGTTCTGTTGGGTCTCTCTATGGGTTGACAGTCATGCCCATGAGGTCAGACAGGAGCCACCAAAAGTATGACACTGCACTTGTCTCCTACTTTCTTTCCATTCTCTCACTTCTTTATACGAGCTTTTCTCTATGCCAAAGTCAATTCTCGCTCAAATGCTAAAAATCCTGAGCTGTACTATCCAAAGTAGTTACCTCTAACCATATTTGGCTAACTGAATTTAGATAAAGTTGGGAGAGGATGTGGCAAACAGGTAAAGGGGGGTTCAACTAAGTGTTGATGGAGGGAAACCAGACTTTTGGTCATGAACACAATGTAGTATGCACAAATGTTGATTTGCAAGGCTGAACACCTAAAACCAGTATTATAAACTAATATTACATTTTAAAAAATGACATAAAAGTAAATAAAACATTAGCTCTTCAGTCACATTAGCCATGTTTTGATTTTGAGTGTTTAGTAGCCATATGTGGTTAAGAGACTACTGTATTTACTGTATTAGACATCATTGTCAACAGTTCAATTTTTCATTACTGATCTAGGCTGTGTTTACTGCCTTCATTTTCTGTCAATTCACTCTTATGCTCCCTAAAATATAACTCCTCTCCTTAAAGTTAATACTAGAAATGTACCCACAATTTACCACAGTATCAACATCATCACCCCATCTGCTGTTGTCTTCCTTCTCAGTCTGTCTACTGAAGTTGAGAACCACTGGAAATCATCTAGTGCTGACCTTTTTAAAGTATTGAAGCTCCTCTTTCTCCTCCTATCCCTCTAATCAGTTCATTTCCCATTTAGCTTCCTCTTCTACACAGACTTCCTCTTTGTCTTTTTATATTTGCAATTGTCTCAGGGTTCTAATTCTTTCCATTGCCTAAACTACCTGCCACCCTTATAGATTCCCAAATTCCTTATATTCTTCCTCCTGATTAAGTCTCTTAATTTTATTTTCACAGAGATACCTGACAGTTGCTGAGACTTCTATTTTCCTCTGCCTTCCTCTGTCTCCTCAAACCAGGACAACATAATTTCTGAACATCTTTAACACTACCATTTTGGATTCTTCAAAACCAGTCATGCTTGACTTTTCCTCCTCACATCCAGTGGCCAGGCCCTTCAAAATGCCCATTTTTTAGAAGCACCACCAGTACTCTAATTCAGATTATTATTTTCTGGTATATCAAAATAGCCTATCCCAGTATTTTAAAAATATAGTATAGTCACTGCCAGTGCTATGTTTTATTTCAGGCAGCATATATTCGTGAACTTAAAATTTTTTTATTAACTGTATTTTAATGTGCTGTAGAATAAAACACTCAGCATTATCAAACCTTTGCTTTCAAATTGGAATTGGTAAAGTAAGAATAAAACAAATTTGAAAACAAGAATAAATTTGAAAATAATGGTGTGGGCAAAAACCATCGCAAGTGGTATGTCATCTTAATGGATCACTTGGACAACATGCTCCTGTTCCAATACATTCTTAACTTAGCTGCCAAATTAGCTCTTCTTACATGCTACTCAGACCAGAACATATCCTTTTCCAAAATCTCCAGTGGCATCATCACCTACACCTTCTGTATCTAAAAATAACACCTTTATTGCACCCTTCCCATCTCTATCTCTGATGTTGCTTTTCCAGTTTTCTTTGACTGAAATATTTAATATCCGGGCATCCCCGGTGGAGCTGTTGGCAGCGGCGACGCAAGTTCGACGCCCGGCCGGGGAGAATCCCACATGGCGCAGCAGACCTCTCCTGCCTTGCCCGCTGCTCCCCTCAACAGTGTATTTCTGATCTGCCTGTTCTGCTCCCCGCTCTGTCTCTGGTGAACCCTCTTGCCGCCCCACGCCTCTGGCCTGTACCCCAACTTGTATGTATAAATAAAAATAAATCTTTAAAAAATATATATATATATATTTAATATCCACTACTCCCCAAGAGAACTCTGTTCAGAATTCAATCTTTTGGAACACAGTAAAAACGAAGAGGCAAACTTTAACATGTTTATTAAGTACCTATATGTGCCTCCTGCCATGAGACTCTCCTAATCATCCCTGGTGGAATCAGTCTCCTCCCCCCTCTGAAATCCCACACTTTATTGTTTGTGACATTTACACACATCAACTTTAGCTTTCTGTTTATGTTCTCTCTTCTACTAATTCTGAGCAGCCTCAGAATAGGCATAATGCCTCCATCTTTATTTCTGTCCCACCTAATTACCTTGTGCCTACACCAGTAAGGGTCAGCTAAACAAATGATGCCTTATCTTAATCTCAAAGGCTATATGGCAGGAAGAAATGGACTGAAAAAAAATCTGAATTCAATGAAACCTAAAGTTTTAAATTAGGAAAAACTTTTATCTGTATGTATCTGTTTAAAATAAAAACCAGTTTTAAATATATATTCTGCTGAGAAACTGGAGTGCTAAGTACAACAATACATAGATGCTTAGATAAATACAACTGACAGCTACACTATGCAGTCTGAACCATGTCTGCTGTGTAAATTGTAACAGTACTTTCCAAAACGTTGATACATGATTCCACAAGCCAGGAACAATTTGACCAGCAGAATCTACCATATTGATGTATGTAATAAATTATCACCACCTTATGCACATTATTTGAAATACGCATGACTGGTTGTTTCAGCTTCCCCATACTCATTGACCACTTGTCTTATATTCCACTAGCAGGGCCTCCCTGGTGGCGCAGTGGTTAGGTGTTGCGCTGTGGAGCTGTTGGCAGTGGCGACGTAAGTTCGACTCCCAGCCGGGGAGATTCCCACATGATGCAGCAGACCTCTCCTGCCTCGCCTGCTGCTCCCCTCAGCAGTGTGTTTCCATCGATTTGCCTGTTCTGCTCCCCACTCTGTCTCTGGTGAACCTTCTCGCTGACCCACGCCTCTAGTCTGTACCCCAGCTTGTATGCATAAATAAATCTTAAAAAAAAAATTTCCACTAGCAAATAACAGCAGGCAATAAAATGGTAACAACCCTCAAATATGTAAGAAAGGCTTAAAGAAAAAAAAATACAACTATTGAATATAGTTTTTCTGTGACTTGGGATGATATACTTAAGTTGATTTTAGTGGGTCCACCAGGTGCTCTGAGGATACACACTTGAATGACTGGTAAGAGTGTAGAAAATATGTATTGAGTGGCACTTCACTGGTCTCTCAACCACATTATATCAAAGGAGGAGAGTCTGATTTAAAGATGGAAACATTCCAGGTGAGATAGTTTAAGAACCTGGAAGTAAAGGACTTAGGTGATCCTGTTCAGCTTGAGCAGTAAAACTAGAGCTGCTACCCCACTAATGCACATTAATGGACTCAGATAGTTTAAATGTCAAGAAAAAATAGACACACAAAAGTGGCTTTGATTACATAAGTCAGAGGAAAGCTTACCACAGCTATATAACACCCCCAAGGCTCCTCCTTAGCAACAGCAGCAGCTTTGTCAATGACACAAATGCAGGGTGGCATGAGGCTTCCAGCAGCTTCACTTTAATTGGGGGAGTGGGGGTGGAAGAGAATACATAAGTTGCTTTGTGTCCCCCCATCCTAATGTCTGGGGACCAGCCAAACCGACCCAAATGGAATCCAGAGCAAGTGGGACGCTGGGTTCCCCAAGGAAAGGGGGATGATCCAGAACAGAGCTGAAACGGTGACAGTTATCTGTATGAAAAAGTAAGGAGACGCTAGGTGAGAACTAGCATCAATCTAGACAGTATTTTGGGAGACAGGGAAGAGAAAAAGGGAAGAGTGGCAGTAGAAATGATAAAAGAGAGCCAGACACTACAGCCTGAGTCATTTGGCCTCTTTTCAGGGTTAGTGGGAAAAGAACAATGGCAGATTAGCTTCAAGGATCAGCGATCCACAGCAAACAGATGAGGTCCCCAACAACTCTTTTTGGTGCTTTTTACAACCTGGCTTGCTCTGGGACTCAACTTAATTTTAAGGTGAATTTGGTACTTCCAATCATGCGTGTTTCCCTGAACTTCTGTATCAGGGCATAGACCATACTCAGCACATCTAAGTTTTGTTATCAACATTAGGGCCCAAGTCACTGGCTCTCTAGGCCTTATTTCCTTAGTTGTATGGTGACATGATGCTCTCTTCAGCACTGTCCCTTCTGCGGCTCAATTTGAGAAATTAATAGAAAAATCACTGTGTTGTAATCAAGGGACTATGAATAAAAAGCATTAAAAAACTTAGCTTTTGCCAACAAGTAAGCAGCACCAATGCTTTAAAGATAAGGGCAAAAAGTCTTGTTTCCAGAGAACAAAACCAAAGCACACTATGCACAGCCTGTACCCCCACCCACCCACAAGCCAAGGTCCCAGCCCCACTCTGCTGTCAGATAGTTACATAGAGGTCATGTCATTGAGGGCGTGGTCCAGCTCCTCGCTAATGGCCTTGTACTTCAGTTTCTGGGCATAGAGCTCATCTGGACAGGAACAGGAACCACAGGGAGGAACGAGGGGGTAGAGTGAAAAGTATCAGAAGCAGATGAAGAGAGGGAATCATTAGAAATTAAGTAATGTGTGATCGTGGGTCTAATAACCAGTTAGGAGAACATCTATACTGGCAGCCAAGCCTGGCCACTTGCGGGTCCACTATTTCCCACAATCAACTGAACTTGACACTGCCAATCAACTGCAGCAAGGGTTGAGAATCTGGACAGAAATTCCTAGTATCAAAGCATTCAAGAAGATAGCACTTCCACCCAATTAACACAATTCCTAGCAGTGACAAGACTTAATTTTATAACAGTAGAAAAAGGAGAAAGTACACATTAATATTCAAGTGCTTCTATTCTACCTAACAAGCATGATCAGGATTCTTGACCCCTTTGCTCTTCAAGTTGCCTCCCCAACCTCTCCCAAATTAAGAATTTCCTGCTACCTAAAGAATACCAAAGGAGCACATCTCAGAGTTTTCACAGCAAGTACACTTTCCCTTTTTAGGGTGAATACAATTGCCAAACTGTGGGGACAGGAAGTATTTAGAAAGCATGAATTGGGTAACTCAGAGACACGGTCATTCTACAGCTGCCATCTCTTGAGGTGCTCCACAAATGGAATGGTAAACAGGACTGCCAAAAGTAGCCATGGGGTGATGACATGTTCTTGTCACCTTCTGACAGCATGGCTACTATTTCTACTGAGAATTCAAGACTACTAAACTGGAGGTAAATGTAAACAATACCGGTATCCTCCAAGGAAAGGGTACAAATTCCAAAACATTAGGCAAAGCCTTATTAATGGAAAAAATTAAATGTAAATATACCCAATTCTAGAGTTTAACCCACTTCATTTAGGACATGGCACAAGCTGCATGCCAAGTCACTACCAAACCCCTTTCGTACACAGGGAAAGAGGTAAGTATCCAGTGGGCAAGGACTTCCTTTACATTCTTTATTTTAATCCCCTCCCCAGGATCCATACCTTCCAAATCATCAATTGTCTTTTCCAGCTTAGCTACCGATCTCTCAGCAAACTCAGCACGGGTCTCTGCCTGGGAGAAATATGAAATCAGTCAGCCCCACGGATGAACAAACCAGTAGAGAAGTATGTAATTTCTTTCACCTTTTACTTCTACTTTCAGAACCAAAGCTAACCTGACTCAATTCTTATAAGTCCCTTAGATCTAACTCTGAATGTTCTGCATCCTTTCCTATAATTCCTCAACTTACCTCCTTGAGTTTATCAGTAAGAATCTTTATTTCTTCCTCATATTTGTCTTCTTTTTGAGAGTACTGTAAGAGAGGTAGAATAAAAATTTCAGAATAGAAATTACCCACACAGACAGTACCCCCCTCCCTATATTACACTGAATATTCTCTTGGATTTAATGTGCTGAATGGTCCGTGAAAAAAAAAAGGCCCATTTCTGGACAAAAGATCAATCAGATCCACAAAGCAATCAATGTCTTTAAAGCCAGAATACCCTCAAATTAGAACCCTCTAGGACTTTTAATTTTTAAAATGGACCTATGGGGGCTTCCCTGGTGGCGCAGCGGTTAAGTGCGGCGCTGTGGAGCTGTCAGCAACAATGCGAGTTCGACGCCCAGCCAGGGAGAATCCCACATGGTGCGGCAGACTCTCCTGCCTCGCCCGCTGCTCCCCTCAGCAGTGTATTTCTGATCTGCCTGTTCTGCTCCCCACTCCGTCTCCGGTGAGCCCTCTCGCCGCCCCACGCCTCTGGCCTGTACCCCAGCTTGTATGTATAAATAAATAAATCTTAAAAAAAAAATTAAGCATCTTATTTTAAAAAAATAAAAAAATAAAATGGACCTATGTTTTTGTCTTATTTAGTTCAACCCAGAGAGGTTTTGTTCCTTTTTCAGCATAATGTGTAGGTGTGGTGACACCCCAAGGTCACATGGCTCAAACAGCCCCACAAAGTGGTAAAGAGAAGCTATCTGTCTTGATTGCCGGGTAGGTCTCAGATCTGACACTATCTGTCACCCCCATCTGTCTGCTTGAAAACCCAATAGGTCTCATGATTACTATTGTGCAGCACAGCATTATCAGCCTGAAGAGAACAGAACAGGCATCTGAGACCATAAAATTATTTTAACTAAAGCAATCAAAGAGCACAAGAACTAGCATTAACCCCAGGATCTGGATAGAGGGTAGGTGGGTAGAAAGTGGACCATGTTCACTGGGTTATATAAAGAATGGGTGCTTCCAGTCTCTCATCAGGGACAAGGTTGGGCCCAGGCCCCAAAGCCTGTCACTTTCACTAACCAGCCCCCTACCTTCTCCGCCTGAGCCTCAAGAGACTTGAGGTTGTTGGTGACATTCTTCAGCTCCTCCTCCAGCTCAGAACACTTACTGTGAATATTTTAAATACCGCAGAAGAGGAAAGGGGAAGAGGAGAATAAAAAAAAAGGGAGAGAGACACACAGACATGAATTGAACCTATATGTAGAAAGAGTTGGAAGGTATACTGGGGAAAAAGAGAAGTTCCCAGGTCATCTGAGCAAGCATCAACCCTCCTCCCATTACCATATAACATGTCAGGAGCTGGGCCCTCCTGGGCTAGGATTAAGCATGTTTGGATAGTACTAAGAAAATGCTTGAAAGAAATCACTACCAGGAACAAGTTGTAACTGCTACCTGGAGTGGAGGTGGGAACGGATGCCCAACCCAAATAGTCCCCCAAATCACCCAAGGGGAGGAGAGCCTGTGGAGAAGCAGTGAGGCAACTAGAAAAGAAGAGATGAAAGATGCCAAGTAAGTGGAAAAGAAATGGAGCATTCCATGAGGAGATGAGAAAGCACTCAACACATCAACCAGTGAAGGGGAGGCAGCTGCAAAACAAAAACCAAACCAAACCAAACCATACCATACATATAACCTCTCTGTGGGTTCAATGGTTAGTACCTTTTCTTCAGCAGCACTCAGACACTTCAGGTTCTGGTCCATCAGTCTGATCTGCTCATCCATCTCTCGGCAACGGCTGTTAGTGATAGTCACGGGGATGGCACAAGCCAGGTTGTGGGGAGGGAGAAAGGTCAAAAAGGAACACAGCAAGAAAACAAGCAGCAAAATGGGAAAAAAAATTCAAAAAATGGGAAGAAAACACCACCATGATCATGATGTCATGTCTGGGAAAAGGGAACACAGAGGAGTACAAATAAATATGCATCAGCACTGACTTTGTTATACAAGGCCCAGAAGGTGCCAACAGGGGAGCAGTTTGTGTCTAGCCTCGCCCCTATGTTCCCCAGTAGATTAGCAAAGTCATATAAAGAGAGAGATGTTAAATCAGTACAGCCACTTGAGTGCCTCAAGGAGCCACAACACAGGTGGAAGGACACCAGAGGACTGGCCAGTTAACTGTCCACCATCTATTAGTCTCAATTTATAAACCTTCCCAAACAAGAAATAAGGACATCTTGTGTGTCCCTGTCATCAGTCCAGACAGTAAAAAAAAAAGCCCAAAACCATTCTTAGGACCTAGAAAAGTGCAATATAGAAGACTTCCACTCTCCAGGCCCTGTGTAACAAGGTTGAAGCAATTTGCTAGTTTATTCATATTAGTGCCCAAGCCAAAGGGAAAGGGACAAAATGTTATGACAAGAGTTGGGGAGCAAGATACTCACGACTCTGCCAGCTCAGCTCGTTCCTCTGTGCGTTCCAAGTCTCCCTCAATAATCACCAACTTACGAGCAACCTACAGAAGGTACAGAGCTCAGTGAGGCAGAGGAGCCATTCCCACTCATGAGTCTCTTCAGAAGTCTGATGTCACCGAAGAGGAACAGATTAAAGGTGCCTTACCTCTTCGTACTTCCTATCTGCCTCTTCTGCAATGTGTTTAGCTTCTTTTAGTTGAATTTCCTGGAGTTCCATCTTTTCTTCATCTTTTAAGGCTCGGTTTTCAATAACCTTCATACCTCTGTTAGAAACAAGAGAAAATGTAGCTCCAACACTCTGGTTTGTCATCAGCTCCACTCAAAGGGACCCAAAATTGAAGGTTTTGAAATCTAGTCCTCTTTCCTTGCCACTCAAAAAAAAGTCCCGTAACATCATCTCCCTTAGTTTATTTAAATTTTTCTCAAAAATAAAACTTTTTTCCCCCATAAAAATTAATACACACTTATTAAGAAATGAAATATTTAAGCATATATAGGGCCTCCCTGGTGGCGCAGCGATTTAGCCCTGCACTGTGGAGCTGTTGGCAGCAGCGACGCGAGTTTGATGCCTGGCCGGGGAGATTCCCACATGGTGCGGCAGACCTCTCCTGCTTTGCCCACTGCTACCTTCAGCAGTGTATTTCCGTTGATCTGCCTGTTCTGCTCCCCACTCTGTCTTTGGTAAACCCTTTCGCCGCCCCATGCCTCTGGCCTGTACTCCAGCTTATATGCATAAATAAATACTTAAAAAAAAAAAGATTAAATAAATGAAATATTTAACTATACAGTCTATGGGCATAAATTAAAGTCTTCCTACTTCTAATCCTGCTTAGAGATTTTCTGACTTCATAATCCTTCCGGAAATGTTCTCAAAGATAAAATGCAAATATACACCCCAAAGGACCATTATAATATACCATTCTCCTCATTTTAGTATACACTATCTGGCTTAGTAATTTCCACAGCTGCACTGTGTTCATGTACTTTTGGCAGGGCATTTTTAATTCTGAAAAGCCTACATTTGATCCCATGCAAGTCATCCTACACTTTTGCTCAAGCTTAACTCACATGAGACAGGGAACCAATCAGCTCTTTTCAAAGATGAGTCGTAATTTAGCTCAAAGACCGCAGCTCTCAACCCTAGCCACACATTAAATTCGTCAGAGGAACATGGTCCCTTTACGATGGATTCTAATTGAAATGGGGTGGGATCCAGGCATTCTGATATTTTTAAACTCCCCAGTGACCCTTCATAACACTCCTTTGATTCTGATAGTGCAGCCAGGGTTGAAAGAGCTTATCAAAACACTGACAGTTGAGCTCCACCTCCAGAGTTTCTGACTCACAGATCAGGGGTAAGAACTGAAAATTTGGGGCCTCCCTGGTGGCACAGGGGCTGAGTGCTGTGCTGTGGAGCTGTCGGTAGGGCGCGCGATGCGAGTTCGACGCCCAGCTGGGGAGAATCCCACATGGCGTGGCGGACCTCTCCTGCCTCGCCCGCCACTCCCCTCAGCAGTGTATTTCTGATCTGCCTGTTCTGCTCCCCACTCTGTCTCTGGTGAACCCTCTCGCTCCCCCACGCCTCTGGTACCAACTTGTATGTATAAATAAATAAATCTTTAAAAAAAGAAAAAGAAAAAAAGAACTGAGAATTTGAATTTCTATCATACGCTCCCAAGTCCTGATGGACTAAGACATCACTTTGAGAGTTATTACTATAGAGGGACTAATCTCACAAAATAGTTTGATGCACTAAGTGGAGGCTATACTATGATCCCATTTAAAGATCTTTATAGAGAAACGCTAATTACAAAGGGTCACAGGGTCCAGGTTACCCTTATGCTGCCTTCTTCAAGGGGAGAGAATACATAAAGCAGGAGAGAAGATAGGCATGCTATAAGATAGGTTACTACTTAAACAAACAAACAAAACAAAAAATAGATTTATATAAGGAAATCTAGATCAGAACCATTATGAACTTCCAAAATCCACACTCCATCAGCCCCCTCTACACACCTCTCACTCTCATCAGCTGCTTTTTCAGCTTCCTCCAGCTTTTGCAGGGCAGTGGCCAGGCGCTCCTGAGCACGGTCCAGCTCCTCTTCAACCAGTTGGATCCTACGGTTCAAAGAGGCCACCTCAGCTTCAGCCTGCATTTAAATGAAAGAATAGAAAAAAGAAGTAGAGGCATGGTGAAGAGAACTCCAACACTGGGGCTGACTACCATGAGGGGTTTATGACTATGAAGAAGTCACTGTCTAGCAAGGAAGAACCTGTCTTAGCTCAGATGCACAGAAGATCTAACAGACAAGTTAAATTTAAATTTGTGTCTATATTTACCTCCTCCTTTCCCATCAACGAACTCCCATATGTTCCACAGGAAGAGTGTTTTAAAACTCAGTTCCTTGCCCAGTCCAGTGTCAGTTAGTACCACCCACATTCTGGACTCAGTTCAAATTCCTAAACACACTGGGATCAAAAAAGGTAGCCAGTGAAGGGTTGCTGCTGGTTGAGCTATAACTTAAAGGTGTCTCAGTCTTTAGCAACTTTCTTATAAGAGTCTCAAAGTGGAAAAATAAGCACGGTTTCTCAAAAAGAAAATACTGAACTAGTTAGTACTTTGTTGTTGGACTCAAACTGATAACCCTCTGAGATCACATTCTTCTAATACACCATAAAGACTAGCCAAGAGAATCATATTTTCCAGACAAGGAAAAAAAAAAAAAAACCAGAGGGCCTCCCCGGTGGCGCAGCGGTTAAGCGCTGCGCTGTGGAGCTGTCGGCAGCGGTGACACGAGTTCGACGCCCGGCAGGGGAGAGTCCCACATGGTGTGGCAGACCTCTCCTGCCTCGCCCGTTGCTCCCCTCAGCAGTGTATCTCTGATCTGTCTGTTCTGCTCCCCGCTCTGGCTCTGGTGAGCCCTCTCGCCGCCCCATGCCTCTGGCCTGTACCCCAGCTTGTATGTATAAATAAAAAATAAATCTTTAAAAAAAAAATTAACAAATAACCAATTTATTTAAAAAAAAAAACAAAAAACAGAACACTGTGGTGTCTACCCCCTCCCCCATCCCTTTAACATATCTCCCACCCCTACCTTTTAAAAGATGACAACGAGCTTCTAGCTAAAATTATCTGCTTTGATGACATTACAAAAAACCAAGGATCAGAAGAGAATGTTTCTTTCAAGCCTTCCACTATCCCTCCAACTTTCTGAATTGGGATTCCTTTCTACTACTCTAGTCATCTCCTTAACTTTACCCTCCAGGACAGCTTTATAACAATCCTCTCCCTGGCCTCTGCTGCACAAGAAGCACATGCTACAGCCCAAGCAATCCCATGCCTCCTCCTTGGCAATGGAAGGAGAAACAAGGAAAGAAGGAGGCCCACAAGTGTGTGAATCCTAATGGTAGCAAAGCCTGCCTTCCCCCACACCTCTACTGGTGGTGGCAGGTCCACTGACTGCCACAGCATACAAGAATTTAATCTGCCTGCACACCACCCAGTTCAGATGCTTATCCAAGCGCTTGGTAAACATGATCTTTCTTCTCCAGCCCAGATTCAGATCGTACCTGAATTCTATTACCCTGATTTCCTCCTGGAAGTCAAGGGTAGGGGCAGCTATAGAAATAATCTAGGCCACCAGCCCCTACAGGGAGGGATATAGCCCAAAGGGCTCCTATTAAGAATCAGGTTATCGGCACAAAATTCCCAAATACAAACAAGGGAGGTTCAAGGGACTAGAGCTATGTAACCACTAAGCCACAGGAAAAGAAAATTGAGAAGTCTTCCTTAAGTTGAAATTACTAAGAAACCATTTGTGTCTCTAACTACACTACTCAAAACACTGTAAAGACAAGTATTTTTTGATTCTGTCTTTTCTGGAAAAGCAGATGTTCATAGGACAACACGCATTTTGTCTCCAGCTCAAAAAGGCTGATGGGTCAAGATTATGAGAACAAGTCAGGCTGTCAGACAAGAACTGTGACACACTGCCAGTACAAAGATTTACATCTCTGACCCCAGATGCCTAGGGGGAAAAAAAAAATGGAACCAGATTGGAGGAAGCACATGAAATCTAAGTCCCCATCCAGCTCACCAGTAGTTACCCAAATGAAGTAGAAGATAACAAGCTATGGAGGCGGGGGTGTACAGTTTCCATGACAACCAGCTGGCTCGGGCAGTTGCTTCCACAAATCAGCATTTACAATAGAATTCTTCGCAAGACTGAAAAGGGAGGAGAACACACATCTTCCTCCCTCACAGGGCATGTGCACAGCGAGCAAGCCTGTATCAAAAGCAGAACCCAAGGCTGGGAGTCCCAGCAAAAAGCTTCACAGACTGGGTGGGGGTGGGGAGGAGGTCAGTTGCTGTTCTCTTTTTTCTCCTCCCACAGAGGATTAGTTCTCTTTACAATGAGACAAAAGTCTGCAGAATCAAGATCTGTTACTACTGGTTTAAAGAAATAAGGGAAAACACCTGACTTTTGCCTCTAGCTAGAACCTATGCACAATGCCTGGTCTTTTGGGTCAATCAAATCATACCAAGAGTTAGAGTGGGACTAATTTCTGCAAACCAGAAAAAGAAAGAAATATGGTCCCAGGAAACACTATGCTTTATGTTTTTCTAAGCATCGAGGTTTAGCATGTGGTTTTGATCTTTCAGTCTACCCACCTCTGACCAGCTTGGAGGACACTCTCTGAGGTCCTTCCTTCACCAACCAGGAAGCAAAGATTCCCAAGGCAGGAGGAAAGGAACACAGCAGCAATTCCATCACATTAGAAGATGGCCGACAACTGCTTCAGCTAGGAAATGAATGTGGTTTAAAAGCTACCATCCTCCACACCCGAGGAGGTTCCCCACAAACACGCCACACCCCTTAAGGCAAGAAACTGACAGGGAAGGGGTGCTCAGACAGAGGCATTACAGGGACAAAGACTAAACCTGGCATTCTGCCACTCTGGGGTTTCTCCTTTTAGACAAAAGCCACAGATGAAACAAAGGAAAAAAGTAGAAAAGTTCATCTTGAACCCTGCCAGTAAAGGACTTCCTCAGTCACTGTGTTCACAAATGTATCTACTTAGAGATACTTGTGTCCTTGGGGACTTCAAATTTTCACAAGGGGAGAGGCACGTTGGAAGGAAGGGAGGAGAACTATCAGCCCCAAAGTAAACAAAGGTGGAGCCCAAAGGAGGCACTCAGAGCAAAGGGCTATGTGCCTCTCCCCTGTGGGTGCAAGCTCTAGTATGAGGGGAAGAGAAAGGTAATCAACAAGAAAGCAAATCTAAACCAAAGAAAGGGTTATACAGAAGGTCAGAGTGAGATTTTTCTTGGAAAAGAGAAATATGGGTCCATCAGACCCCCCAAAATAGGAGACTCACACACTAGTCAGGCATTTTTAATACCCTTCAGAGACTAGGATTTTGGGAATATGCCAGAATCAAAAGTGCTGCTCAAATACTCCCTAAAAACAGATTAGGTGAACTGTACACTTAAAAATGGTCAAAATGACAGATTTTATGTTTTATGTATTTTTACCTCCACCATCAACAAAAACTGACAAAGACTGCATTGAAATGTTAGTCTGCTTAAGTTTAGCGAGAAATGCAAAGGAGACTCAAAATCGAAAGTGGTTTTGAGTGGTTTTCCTTTCAGCAAAAGGCTGAAAGGAGAAAAATAAAGGGACCCCAGAACAACCCAGAGTTTCGAACTTTGGACTGATCCAGTTTCACAACAAGGGATGGATGTTCACACAAAGCAACCAGAAAAATAATGAAGTGACAGCTCCACTAACAACGTGAGATACCATCAGGGAATGCTGAGCAGCAGAGGGAGGAGCCTGCAAAATACATTCCTGAAAGCCCCAAGAAGATAGCAGGTAGCCTAATCACCCCTTCCCCCTTTTCCACGTATCTCCTCTGGAGGAGGGGTTCAAAGTTCAGCAGAGCAGAAAGTCAAAAGATCAGGCTTCCTCAAGTTTGTGAGTAGAAAGATAGTGGTTTCATCAATATTTAACTATCACCCAACTTCCCCCTGAGGACTTCCTCACTAGATCTCAGTTCAGTAAGCAAATTTGGTAGGCTCTGAGTGAGTGTGAGCAGTTTAAACATCTTAAATTTGCTCTCACTGAGGCCTATCACTGCAGAATCATTAGGGAGGGGGCAAATTTTCCCACCAGGAAAATGACCAAATCCTGAGGGATTTGGGCAGGGGGTTGCAGTGGAGAATGGGCCATCGTTTACCCTAGAACTACTCCTAGGATGCCGTTATTTAAATTTTAAGGCTCTAAAGTTTAACACATGGTTAGTTCCTCCATCCACTATCTTCCCCTTTAAGGGGATCTTGTCTCCAGAACAAAAGAAATGAGAAAGTGTCACTAGTCATAAAGAATCACCCAGTGGGTCCACCTCACTTGAATTGATAATCAGAAGTTAGTGGTATAATGAACAGAGGAAAAAAATCAGAGAAAGGCGACTGAGGAAGACAACTACCAGCATTCCATGCTCAGTTATTAAAAATTGAGTAGCCTAGCAATTTTAAGTGGAGGGCTGCTACCTCTTCCTTCCTCCTCAAAAAACATTCATTCACAGCCACTCCCCTGAGGAGCAGACAATATGAAGGAAAAAAATTACCAAGGGAAAGAACAAGAAATACCAATAAACCACAAGAGTTCTTTCATTAGCTCTTCAAATTTTAGCAACAGTTAGTTCCTCTCCAGCCTCAAGATCCTCCAAAACCAAAGCCTAACTCAGATCAGTTCCACCCACTAGACTGCACCCTAGACTTGGAAAATCTTGGGGCTTACTAAAACTAGCTCACCACTTCTAAACAGCAAGTGGTTTCCAGAACCACCATTTCATCAACATTTTATGTTCCAACTTTCAGCTGAACAAATATTTATTGAACTTGAAAAAAGAGACACTAGTGGATAATTGAGAAAGCAGCAGAGTAACATCACTAGTGCTCTCCTGGGAACCCATTATTGTCTTCATCAACCACCAAGTTGCCTAGGTCAACCACATGCACTCGCCTATCAGTTCCACTTAGAGGAAGGGTTGATGACTGGTTCGATTTGCACTGATCATTCTTCAGCAATAAGGCGTGAATCTGGCAAAAGTTCGAGATGATCACAGGTAGGGTCAGGCAAGTTGTTCTGTTTCCTATTTTTGCACTAACATAGGAAGTGAAGTACAATCTCCTCTCCTCCCGTTGCTCGTAGATTAAGAGTGAGCAGGTTTAGCAGTTGCACGGGCTCCGAGTAAGAGGAAAGGGCCCCAGCCCGGAGGATGGGAGGGGTTGCTATGGCCTCAACCTCCTCCAGGGAGGGCACCGCGCTTCCTCTCAGTCGACTGCTGCCTCATTTCCTGAGCAGGAGGAGCGAGCGGAAAAGCTGCCAGCAGGCCAGGCCGGGGGCTTTCCGGTGGTTCCCACCCCCCCAAACCCCACCCTCTCAGTTAGTTCGGCCCTGACTTCCTAGACCAGAGAAGCACCCACCTACTCTCATACTAGAACCGGAAACCTCAAACTGCAGCAGAGCCCCATCCCCCTTCAGGGGGAAGTGGGGAAGAGAGGCCACTGAGCCCCTCCTCCGGCCGCGCCCGGCTCGGAGGAACTGAATGAATGAGCTGGGAGAAAGGAGGAGGAGGAAAACCACACCCAGGGCCCCGTGGGGCTCAATTCCTTCAAAGGTCAAACCTGCTCGCCCGCCCACCCGGTTGCTCCGATTGCCCGATCACTCAGTTTCCCCCTCGCCGGCTGAAAGTCCAACTGAAGCTAAATCCCACGCAAGCTCTGGTTTCCAACTTAATCTCCGAGATGCGAGCCCTTTCGTTCCACCGCGAAAAAAAAAGGGACTCAGATCGCAGTCCCAGCCGCTCCAGCGCCCGCCCCTCCCTCACACGCCTCACCCGCTCCGTACCTGTTCCCTAGCCCGCCTTTCTCCCTCCACTTCCCGCTGGAGGCGCTCGGCCCTCTCCTCTGCATCGTCAGCCTGCTGCTGCAGAACCTGGATCTTGCGTTTCACCGCCTCGATGGTGGTGATCCCGGCCATGATTCCCACCCAGCTACTGCTTGCACTCCGGTGCCTGCCTCCTCCGCTCGGCGTAGCAGCCGCTTCTCACCCCTACTTCCGCCTACTCCGCCCTGAAATACCGGAACTCAGCCGCCCACTCGCCCGGATGTGACGCCACCCCCGTGCTCTCCCTCCTAAGCAGGCGGGAAGGCCGTCCAGCGGAGGGAAACCCGCGGCGGGAGCGACGGCAGCACCTGCTAGTCACCCTGGGCCACCGCTCCCGGCCTTTCCCTTGGGCCAGTAGAGGGGGGCGGGGTTGGGAAGGAGAGCTACCATGGCAACCGGAAGGCAGGTGGTGGTCTAGCCACTCCTGCCAAGCACGCTGCCCACAATGGTTGGCCTACAACCAAGGGCGGAATTGTGCTGCCCTTAACACCAGCAGATTTGCCTCCCCACCGCCCCCCCAATACCGGACCGCGACTTAGTGGCTAGGCTTTCTGTATCCTCTCCCTCTTCCGCCTTTATAGCCATCCACCCCACATAGGCTCCAAAACTAGGTGCTAAGAAAATTCTAGACTTTATGGGTCCCATGTTCAAGACACCGCCACTCCCTGTAGTCTCCTTTCAGAGACGGCTCAGGTAGGTTCTCTCAGGTCTCCTGAAAGGTAATAAAAGGGATTATGGGAGTAAGAGACAGGTTGGCCAAGTTCTCATTCTGTTTGGCATCAGTTGTTAAGTGTTCTATTTAGAATACTGGTCTTTTCCCGTTAGCTTTTGAGTAAGTAGGCTACTTACCAACCTGCAGTCCCACCAAGCTTTGAATTATTTTGAATTTGGTAATTAATTATCGCTTACAATTCCTTTGATAGGTGAGGAGCATGTCTTATGCCCCTATTTTATCAGGAAGAAATCCTCTGTTAAAGACCACTGTTACCAGGTCCTTTCTGCAACAGCAAGATACCAATGCCTAGTAAACTGTAGCATAGAAATCAGCTTCTATTCAGTGTTACAGTTTTCCCTAATTCCACTGCCTCTTCTGCTTCCGGATACCCCCATGGAGTTATTTATGACTTAGAATCTACACCGACAGGCACTGCCATGTGGAATTTTTAGAAGCACAAATAGTAAAGACATGAGAATTTTATTAATTTCCCTCTTATTTTTGTTTGTATCCTCCCACCTTCCCACCAGTAATAGTAATAAACCTCTCCTTTGGTGCAGTTTGTGGAACAGAAGTTAGAATTAATACTCCTAGACCCTGACAGTATTGGTAGGTAAGCTAGGTGCTGCTCTCATTTGCTGGTTTTGAGGACACTCCTTCATAGGCTCTGTCTTCCTATCCCCTCTTAGAAATACAGAGCAATAGGGCCTCCCTGGTGGCGCAGCGGTTGAGCGCTGCTCTGTGGAGCTGTTGGCAGCGGCGATGCGAGTTCGACGCCTGGCCAGGGAGAATCCCACATGGTGCGGCAGACCTCTCCTGCCTCGCCCGCTGCTCCCCTCAGCAGTGTGTTTCTGATCTGCCTGTTCTGCTCCCCACTCTGTCTCTGGTGAACCCTCTCGCCG
>PVIJ01004183.1:78067-121794 GCA_004024925.1 Scalopus aquaticus | reverse complement strand
CGACCCACAGCCGGGCCTCGGGCCGGGAGGGTCACTGCAGCCCCACGCAGCCATGCCCCCCTCGCCCCACCTCCTGGCGTGGTCACGTCTCAGCTCCTGGGGCCTGTGGTAGGTCTGGGCTGCTCGGGGAGTTCCGGCCCTGTTCCCCAAGAATGTCCGAACTCAGTCCCCTGAGCTGCACCTCGCTCTGGGCCTCATGCTCCACTCGTCCCCTAACAGGCAGCGGGTGCACAGACACCCAGGCACCCCAAGCAGTTCTGGGAGCTGAGCCTGCAGCCCAGGGCTGGGATTGCCAGACCCGCAACAGGGAGAGCAGGCTTTCTATAAACGGGGGGAAAGTCGCTAGTGTACGTATATCCCAAAGCACCACACGAGTGTATCCCAAAGCACACACACGCACGAACACATTCCTATCAAAAACCCACCCATTGTTTAACTCAGTGTTGCTGTTTGATTTGACCAGGAATCCTGCCCTGTCTGACCAGTGCTAAATCGGGCGCCCCTGCCCAGGGGCCACCCTCCAAGTACCTCCTCTCCGTGATTTCTGAGCAAGGAAGCCATCATCTATGCCCAGCAGCCACTGGATCCGCTCCAGGCCACACAAGGGGTCCGAGCAGGAGGCGGAGGAGACAGACACCCTGCCCCGGGGGATGGCTCTTCTGGGGTCGGGGCCAAAGTGCGTGGTGCACAGGTGGCTTTTGGCCTTGGGGTTCGCACACAGGAAAGCCAGAAAGTACGGGAAAGAGGCCCTTTCTTGTTGATACTCACCGTCACGTACTACAACTGTACCACTGGGAAAATCAAAACACAAGAATCAGAACCATAGACAAGGATCTTCTTTGGGAAATGGACAACACTGGTTGAGCTCCCCCACCCTCCAACAGAGTATTGGAGGGACCCTTAGAAGTTTGGGTTCTCATACAAATGTCTCCATGGGAACCAGGGAAGCAGAGACTCCCCAGTTTTCCCAATGCAAAACACCAGCAGGGGCTCCTTACCTTGGCTTCCATGCTGGCGTGTCTAAGCCTCAAGTCGGGGTCCCAGCTGGGGAGCCACGTGGGTGGGTGCTGGAGAGACGGAGATGGTGCAGTGCCACATTCAACTTGGGGAACTTCCCTCTGACCCCTGGGGGGCGTCTGTTAGCTCTGGAGTTTCACCCACGGGGACACGCAGGAGGCCTTCCTTCCCGTTGCTGCCCATGGCGTCACCGTTGAGAGGCTGGCGGGAAGATGTGAGACGGGCTCAACCCGGTGTCCACGGCTGCGTCTCAAGCGCGCCGCGGCGGGTGGGAGCAGCCGAGGACCACAGGGAAAGCCCCGCCTGGCTGCTGAACACCCAGGGGCCCAGAACAGGCTGCTTTAGATTCAGACACACAGATGGGTCCTCAAGTCCCCCTCCCTGACCCCCAACTCCCGAGCCTGCGGTTCTCATGGCTCCAGACCCCCGAGCCCAGATGCTACAACTGCTCAGGCTGATCAGTTACGCTGTTTATTTATTCCCCAGAAGTGCAGAGGGACCTGCATAAAAGGAAAGGGCAAGGCTTGCAGAGACCATAAAAAGAGAGTTTAGTTTTTATGCAGTGGCAACCTGGGGAATTAATTCCCAGCTGACAGAGGTGGCACGACAGTAACTGAGTTTTAAACAGGCACAGAGAGGACCCTGGGGAGCCAGGGGAGGCGCAGCCGGGCCAGAGGCAGGTGGAGAAGGATGGAGGGTGGGGAGGGGGTGGCGGGCGAGCCCCCGGGGGGCAAGGACACAGGCAAGGTGAGGGCTCTAAGACCAATAAACTCCGTGCTGAGCTCATACAGGCCACAATTTTTGGGCACCTCCTGTGTGTCGGGACCTGGCTAGCTGCCATGGGGATCCAGTGACGGTTAAGCTGGCGTCCCAGCTCCCCAGACGCTGCTGCCTTTTGGGGATACCATAGGCAATGCAGAAAGAACATGGTCAAGGAAACAGGCGTCACGCATTGGAATTCTACTTTTTGTCCTATAAGCTGCCATTTTGGGCCAGATACTTAATCCTTCTGGGCCTGTTTCCTCTTATAGAAAAGAGGGATAATATCATAAGATTCTTCTGGAGATTTATATGACTGGAAACGGTCTGACATATGGTTTAAGTGAGTTTTGGGAAAAGTTCTATGATGGCCTGGAGTGATTCATTCATTGATACAGTCTGGGAAGGCTTTCTGGAGGAGGCAGTTTCTGACCTAGATTTTAAAGGCTGAATAAGACCCACATAAATGAAGATGATGGGCAAAACTTGTAGCTAGGGGCTTTAGGGTGAGCAAAATCATGGAGGTATAAGAGCAAGACTAGAGGGGCACCTGCTACAGGAGGCTTGGTTCCTGGAGTGTCTTGACCAACTTTGGGGAGCCCCCTTAAAGATGTAAGATACTGAACTCAGGTCTGGGGGTGGGCAGGCAGAGAACACGTATGAGAGTATCTGCTCAGCTGTCCTGTCCCTTGGGAACAAGAGACGTGAGGGTGAGACTGTAGTTACCTGAAGGCACAGTGCTGATCAAGTTGGAGCCTCAGCAAAGGGGAACAGGGATGGTTCCAGAACTCAGCAAGAGGATGGACCAGCACAATCCAAGAGAAACAGAATGCAAGCCACACATGTTCTAGCTCTCCTAGCCGCTGCAGAGACAAAGTGAAAAAAAATTTAAAAAGGGTGAGATTCGTTTTAATAAACTTTTAGTTGACTCACAGAGATGAAATATTATTTCAACCTGAAATAATGCGGAGGAATGATTCCCTAGATGCTTTGCATTCTCTCTTTATGCTAGACGATTGAAACCTGGTGTGTACCCTACACACACAGCACTCACCCAGCGTCAAGTGCTCTGTGGCCACATGTGGCTTATGGCTACCACAGCGGACAGTGCTGGAACACAAATCCCAGGGAGAATCTCCTACACTTGGCTCCAGGGCTGGTCTGTCTCCCTGTGGCCACTTCGGGGTTTCTCCAAACACTCTCATGTGGACATGACGGCCAAGAGCTTCCTGGCTGGCCAGGCCCGGCTCACGATGCTGGTTTGCGGGGATTACTACGTGCAAACTCGGCTGGGGGCTGCCTTCTTGCTGTCGGGGAAGGCTGGGTGAGGCAGGACCTCACACCCCCTGCAGGAGAGGCTCTCAAAATGCCTCTCCCCACCCCACCCCTGCCTGCCCCACTCCCAGTAGCAAGGCAGTGCTCCGGGAATGCACAGAGAGCCCACTGGCATTGAATAAGGGGCCAGGAGGCGCCAGCTGGAAAAGCGGCAGCTTTGAGGACAGTGGGAGGCTGTGCCGTGGAGAGGCCACCCCTGTTTCTGCCCATCACATGTTAGAAAACACACAGGGCCGGAGTCCCCTGCATGCCCATCTAGACATGTCCTGTTGTTCAGATACATGGAGATGTGAACACAGAGTCATTTTATTCACTGCTAAGAGGACAGACCCGGCGTTTTTATAAGCAGGAGCCCGTGGACGCCTCACGAAGACCTATGAGAGAGGGCCTATGAGCCTTCTGTCCAGTCTAAAGAGGAGAAAACAGACGCACAGAGAGGTTGAGCAGCTTGTCTGAAGTCACACAGCCGGTAGGGTGGAGGCCAGGATTTGGACCTGGGTGCAGCTCCATCCGGTGCCCGCGGTTCGCGGTGGCGCCCGGCACCCACCTTCACTCGGAAACCGCATCACGGGAGGGGAGGAGGCAGCCAGCGGGAGAAGGAGAGTTGGGAGGCTGTTGAGTGGCTGGCGACGAGGAGGGGAAGGCCGCCGTCTGGCACCACAACGCAGCGCTCCCAGATGGCGGAGAACCCACATCAGCCGCCCGGGCGGAAGCGGACGGGCGCAGACAGCTCCGCAGAGGGTCTAGCGCTCGCCGGGGGGCGTGCCGAGGGAGGGGAAGCCTGTGACCTCACCGGTTGGGCCAAAGGCCAATGACATCATCAGGAGGGCGAGAAGCCAAGCCAGCAAGTTATTTATGGAAAAGTCTGGCAGCCAGGCCCACAGCGCCTGATCGGTTTCAGATGTGGTGGGGACGAAGCCTCCAGCTGGCCTGGGGGCCCCGGGGCTGGGCGAGGAGGAGGAAGAGCCCCCTGGCGCCTCATGGGGCTCGGCAGGGGACCCCCGGGACGCCGTGCTTCTCCTTCTTGGGGTCTGCCCATCCACTTTCAGCCTTGCTCTGGGGGAGCCGTAGTCTCTGCAACCTCCCTTGGGGTCACTACTGAGAATGCCAGACCAGATGGGCTCAGAACCGGTAGCCCGGGGATTTCACTTCACCTGCGGTTGTGCACGTGAGGGGCGTGCCCGCGGGACCGTCATCATCTGGCCGTATCCCCGTCTGGTCCCTGTGCACTTGTGCACCGGGGAGTTTGTGAATGCAGAGATGGTGCATCTTCGCACCGTGTGTGTGTGTGTGTGTGTGTGTGTGTGTGTGTGTGTGCACGAGACAGGGAAAAAGAGAGAGCAAGAGACAGCCAGCAAATAGGGAGAGAAGTCAGTGTAGGAAGTGGGGAAATATAATTTCAGCGGAAGATACAGAGGCACTTATAGAAGCTTTCGCAAAACTAGACAAACCTTTCAATCCATTTATCAAAAACGCCCGCAGCTCTGCTGCCTGAGCAGGTGCAACAAGAATAAAATATTGAGCAGAACCAGTGGTGGGGTGGGGCCCGGAGGAGCCCAATAAAGATGAGGTTCCCGAGATGCTCACCCTCCACCCGCCTGCCCCAGGGTTCTGCAGGCGCTGGCCAGAGGCCCAGGGCTACACCTCAGGGGTTTGGCTCATGCCAGGGTATAAAGGCAGGAAGACTCAGGGAGCAGGTTCTCTATGGAGCTGTGCAGATTGGTCTAAAGGAGAGGAGTTCTGGAGCCCTCGGTGGCCTTTTAGGCTTTTTATTGGCTTCTTGTAGAGAGGCAGCCAGGTACAGGATAGGCAACGGGGCTGGGGGGCCGAGAGGCTAGCAGGCCTCCCAGCCCCCAGAGAATCTTCACTCTCTTGGGCTCTCTGCTGCACCCCGAACAGTCCTCTGCTCCACGCTCTGTTCTCTGCTGTTGCTGCTGCCGCTGCTGCCTCTGCTTATAAGTCCTGTCTCTGGCCCAGGTGTGCCCACTTGTGCGTGCCCACACCCTACTCCAGGTGCCCCTCATCAGAACTCTGGTTCTAGTAGGGGGTGAAAATACGGGCCAGGTGGTGTGTGGGGACTCCCAGACTATGCCTTCTACCGAGACTGCCCCCCAACCCAGTTCATGTCTTGACCACGTGGGCTTTTTGAGTGGTGGGTGGAGAGCTAGAAATCATGAATGGGGGACCCCCATTCTCCAGCACTTCTGGACTCCCTCTGTCATGCCAGCCTTCCTCAAGCAGAAAAGATAAGTCTATCTAAGCAATAATGTTTGAATCTCCCTCAAAGTGAGCCCCCGAAAGAGGGTGCCTCATGGGCTGTCTCACCTCTTAACTCCACAGGGTAATGGCCCCTCACACTTCCCCAGGGCTCAGGGTACTGGCTTCTGCTCCACCTGCTGCCCTATCATTTGCTTTCCTCACCCCTGGCCCTTCAGTACTAAAACCTGAATTTGTTACATCTTGATACCAAGAATCAAAAGGGCAAGATAGAGCACTGGGGAGACACCAGCCAGGGCTGCGGGAGACCATTCTCTGTGCTCTTCCCAGCTGTGACCAGGGCAGGGGAAAGGTACAATTGAGCAGCTCTCCGGGCTGCCAGGCAAAATACCTGGAATGCAGGAAACAGGATTAAACCTCAGCAGGAAACGGAGGAATAAAGGTTAATGAGAGCATGTGGACTGGCTGTCTGGAGGCACAAAAGGGCAGCCTGGGCTCTGTGGGAGCAGACTGAGGTCACATCCTTCTGGAAACTCACAGATGGGAGCCCCACTTTTTCTAGAATGTTCTTAGGATGCAAGTGCCCACTTGCAAGTCGCTCTTCAACTACTTGGGTCACCTGTCTCCTTGCAGCCTCTGTCCTTGCTTTCCGTTTCCAGAGCCCTGGGGGGGCCTCTGCATGCAGCCCTGCCCGCCCCGCCACCCCGTGCATCCTGGGGATCAAAGAAGGCCCATTTTAGGACCCAAGCAGGAGGGGAAGTTATTGTGCCTGTACAACCTGGTAAAAGCCCCAGATATTTGGGGGCAGCAGCTGACTTAAAGCTTCCTCTTCTTGCTCCAAAGATATCCTTAAAAAGATGGGGATGGACTAGCAGGAAGAACTTCCCACCAGTCGCCACTCTAGAATTTTAGGGACCACTGCCCCCAGAGACAGTGGTGGAAGCGTGCAGGAAGTAGGGAGCAGCACTCTAACTCTCAGGGGTGTTCCTGCTTTGTCGCATTTCTCATTAGCCTCCCAAATGCCACTGCAGACACCAGACCCCGGCCCAGGAGCTCCCCTCTCCCGGGGTCTCCAGCTCTGTTTTCAAAAGCTGTGCAAGCTTAAGTGTGGGGAGGGGGTGAGGAAAGTTGCCAGGGCAACCACCCCAGCTCCCTCTTTCCTCTGTCTTTGGAAATATTTAAGGAGAGGAAGCAATCATTTTCCTGGGGTGCTGGGGTATAGCTCCCCAGGATCAAAACTAGGCAAGGCACAGCTCCAAGGAGGAAGACATGGCCCCCAGCCCACCGGCTGCTTCCCAGCTGCTTACTAGCGAGGCCTTTAAAGCCCGACATCTGGGCTTCAGCACTGCTCAGATTGCAGGGGTGAGGGGGGCTGCAGCCGCTGTGGGTGGGTGAGGGAAGGATGGCATTTCTCCATCTCCCAGGCGGAACTTGACCATTCTCTTACTTCTTCCTTTGCATGTATTCAAATGACAATGACAATGGTGGGGCGGTGAGGGTGATGATGGACACGGTGATACCATGAATTTAGGAATTCCTGTCTCCATTTTTCAAATGGGGAAACTGAGGCTGAGAAAAACTAGGTCATTTGCCAATGGCCACAGGTAGCAAGTGGCAGACCCTGCACGGAAATCCTGCAAGGAAAGTGGCTTAAGGCACAGAAGGGTAAAAGCCAGGCGGAGGGGTGCGGACAGAGCAAAGTGGGGGCCAAGCAGGCTGGGCAGTTACTTTGTTGCCATGTTCCAGGGAACTTTGGGTTGCAGCTCTGGAAGCCCTGCATTTGGGAACCCCTCAATCCTGGGCAAGCTGAGCCAGCCGGTGCCCCTTGTTGGGGTGCACAGAGGAGAGTGTGGGATGGGGGCACTTCCTGGACCTCGGAGACTGCCCGAGGGAGGCTTTTAGATACTTTCAAGCTCAAGTCCATGGGCAGGGTGAGGTCTGCTCCCAAGCTCCAGTTCTCCTGCAGCTTGGGGATCGCCAGGCTCACCCCATCCTTTCTCCCCCAGAGAGGCTGCGTACCTGCCTCCATGGTCCATCCCACATTCACACTCAGCTGTCAAGTGTACCCCAAGCCAGAGATCCACCACACCTGACACTGACCTGTCCCCCAAATCCAAACTCCTGCAGACAGTAAATGAAAGAGGCCGAGGGCTTGCTCAGACTCTCATACCCCAACAACCTCCATAAGTCAAGTCAGAAAGGGGTCACAGAGACTGAGCATTCTGGGAAATGTTGTCGGGGTGGGGGGGACCCCCACACTACCTGATGAAGTGGCCCAGGCTGCAGGACCTACAGAGGTGGGGACTGGGTAGAAGGGAAAGGAAGAAGGCAAACTCCTGGCGGAAGAAAAAAGTTCAATCAGATTTGTAAAGGGCACAATTTACAAATCCGTCACATATTTTACTAGGCTGGGATTTACGGATTAGCCTGTAATACTTAGACGGCTTTTTGTAATAAAACCCTGAGCCCAGGCAGCCTTGGGGAAGTGAGGAGGAGGAAGGGGCCTTCACTCTCTATCTTGCTTTCATTTTCCCAGCATTTTTTGATCTAGGCAGCCCCATTAATCTGTGCTTTATCTGCCTATGGAGAAGGATTGAGCTCTTTATTGGATTTTTGTCAAGAATAAATGATTTAGTTTGGGATATTGTGGAAGCGATTTTTGTGGTATTACACCATCTAATAAATGAAACAGCAGGGATCAATTCCTTTCGTGCAATGTGTTCAACAGGCAGGGTGAAATATGCCCCGCAATTATTTGGTATTGCACTCCGTAGATATTTATAACCAGCGTGGCCGCGCGGGCCTGGTCCACCCAGGTGAGGACCTGTCTGAAAAGTGTGATCCATCAGCTCGGAAATCTGAGCTGGGACCTGGTGACAGGCGTCGGACACGCAAATCAAGGTCAGTCGAGCAGCTTGTCTGGGTGTCGGAGAAAAGAACCAGGGCGGGCCCGGGGGCGGGGCTGGAGTTGGGGGAGCGCGGGGACTCTTGTCGACAGTGCTCTTCCTGGAAGGGTAGAAAGCCGACAAGGTGGGGCGTCATCACCGCACGGGTCTGGCAGGCGGTGCCCAGTGCCGGGGCTACCTCCTGTCCTGGGTGCCTGGTCCACGCCCACTTGCTCTCTCCCTGGCTATGGCTTCAAGGGAAGGGGCTGCAATTACTCGGAGACGGGAGAGCTGGCATTCTGCCCAGCTGGGCGCATCAGGCTGCTGTGCCTGGTGGCCCACAAATATTTATGGGGAACTCTTTCTACCTGGGCTCAGCACAGGCCTGGCACAGGGCAAACCACGTGGAGATGTTTGCCCCCAGATCTGCTGAACGATGGAAGACTTTCCGGGTGTCCTCCCTCTGCCAAACACCCACTGTCCTCACAAGCAGAAATGTGGACTCAAAAAGGACGGGGTCTCATATCTAGGGGGACAACGGCCTGGGCTCAGTGGAGTCGGCAAGAGCAGTGGCTGAGGGCCACGCCGGCCCGGTCACAAACACCATGGACCCTAAACAGCCGCCATTTATTTCTCCATGTCCCGGAGACTGGAGGCCAGAGCTTGGGGTGTGGGCACAGTTGGGTGCGGGCCTCTTCTGGGTCCCAGACTTCTCTGGAGTCCTCCTGGAGGGAGCCAGACAGGAGCCCTCTGGGTCTCTTCCACAGGGCACGGATCCCTTCCACGAGGGCGCCCCCTGGGCACCCCATCACCTGCTACTGACTCCACCTCCTAATAGGATCAGCTTGGGGCAGGATTTCAGCATGTGGATTTGAAGGCACCTTCAGATCATAGCAAAAGCGGGTTCTGCTTGGCATGAAAGGTTCACAGACTCACTGGGTACGAGGAACCAGAGGGGCTGCAGGAAGTTGTGCAACCGGGACCCCGCTCTCTCCACTGGGGACGGTTGGGCCACAGGCTGCGGGGCTGGACAGGGCGGCTGCTGAGCCCCTCCGGCTGTGCTGGGGACACCCCCTCCTGGGCTGGCCTTCCGGTGGCCCTGGCTCAGTGCCGTTCCCGCACTTGGGGGGTCTGGTTGATGGGGACTGATTCCCTGGGGGATTCAATTCCTTGACAGGCTCCACCTCCCCATATGCTCTGTGATGGCTGGCAGTGAGAGTGAGACCCTCGAGCTCTCGTCTCTCCCCCCGGCGGTTCTATTTTCGCCCTCTCTTGGACCGTCTTCCCTGGCTGTGTTTTCTCTGCCACAATGAGAATTCTTGGAGCGTGGTAGGGAGGGGAGGGGAGCCCTGGGTGTCTTTGGCACGAAGTCTCTTCTGCTTAGAGCTCAACGTGAAGATGGTTCCTCATTGCCGCCCTCCTTGCAGGGAAATTCGGCTGCTAATGAGGTTCCCACCGCTCTCCTGACGACAGCAGCTCAGCCGCCCAGCGGTGGGGCCTCTCGCCCACCCTGAGCCAAGGGCAGAGGCAGAGGTGGTCCAGGTGGGGGCTGGCGTCGAGGTTGGGGGCCTTCTGGCGTCAGGTGCCCCAGTTCCCACCAGGGGTGCAGGGAAGTGATTCCTCCCAGCTCCTGCGGCTGGTTTTGTGGGCGCCAGCGGGGGTCTTGGCCTTCGGTTTCCCCATGCTCCTCTGGGCTTGCTCGGTGGGGCAGGTGTGTCTGGAAAGCCTCGAAGCTTCCCAGCCTGTTACTCTCCCACAGTCTCCTTGGGACCTCGTGCTGGGGCGGTCACAGCAGTCACCCTCACTTGGCGGGGTCGGCTGAGGCCCCTTAGAGGAGGTTGCCAGGCAGGTTGGAAAACAGCCTGTCCCTGGCCCCAGCGGAGAGCGAAGCACCCTCTGACCACAACTCCAGCCAGCACGAGGCTTTGCTTCCGCATCCCACGGCCTGTGCAGCAGAAAATCCCGTGGGATTTGGATTTTCTAGGAGCCCGCCATCGCTTCTCTCCATTTCGGCTGCCGCCAGCCTGGCTGAACCCCCACCATCGCTGGAGGGCCTTCCTGCTCTGCCCCTGCCCCAGGCACGCAGATCAAGCCCCCACAGCTCAAAACACGCAGACTCCCCACTGCCCCAGATCCAGCCTCAAGCCCTCACCGAGGCCTCAAGACCCTACATGCCGTCGCCTAAGGATGGCTCCGGCCGCCTCTCCCTGCTCACTCTGTCCACCCTGTGCCAGCCATAGCCACGTGGGCTACGTGTCCACGAGACCAAATCTCCCAGCGCGCTCCTGCCTCAGGGCCTTTGCACTGACCGCTCCTCTGCCTTCCCGTTGTCCCCGGGAAGCGCATAGCTGCCACCTGTCACCTTGACTTCTTTACCCAAACAGAAAGCATCCTGGCCTCATTGTCCTTTTCTGCCGCTTACTAGCTATTGGCTACTGTCCACGTGACTTCACCTCTGTGCCCCGATTTTTCTCATCTGTACAAGGGAGTGATAGTAGTGGCATGGATCCGCAGAGCTACAAGGAGGAGGAAGCAATTCTGAGAGCCCGACATGGAGTGTGAGTATGAGATTCTTGGGGGATGGTTAGGATGAGGCCAGCCCTGACCACTTTGTCAAAACATGCAGCTCACTCCTCACCCCACCCACCACCCTCACCACCTTCCTACGCCAAGCGTGCTCTGCCTCCGACTTACTGATCTGCTTGTTCCGTGGGGTCCTACTTAGCATCTGTCTCCCCAGCCACACTCGCCAGAATGTCAGCTCCGCGAGAGCAGAAAGCCATCACACCTCGTGGTTAAACAGTGCCTGGCGCACAGTAGGCTTGCAGCAAGTAATTAGGGAATAAATGTGTTTGACATACTCCTTCACCCCACATCGTAACTATTTTGCTTGCTTTTTCAAGGAAAAAGCAAAATTTTTCTAACTGTGTAAGTAAAACACGGAGAAAGTTCTTGCTACAAGATGCCCAGCCCCACGCTGAGCGGCAGTAATGATCCAACACCCTAGGTCTTGGGTGGGTCCCTCCAAAAGCTGGCCTGGGTGGGGTGGGCTTCCTGTGATTTGGTGTAAGGAGTAACCACAGAATTAAAATAACACAGTCTTTTATCGTACAGTTTTGGGGACCAGAAGTCCAAAACGGGCCTTGGGGTTCACACCTGGGGGCCAGGTGTCCACAGAGCTGTGTGCGTTTCTGGAGTCTCCGGGAAGAGTCTGCTGCTGCCTTTCCCAGCTTCTGGGGGTGACCTGCGTCCCTCGGTGGGTGGCCCCAGCCCGCCGGCTCTGCTGCCCCATCACTTCATCTCCTTTTCTGGCTCTGACCCCTCCTGCCTCTTGGGAGGTCCTTTAGGATGACACCAGACCCACCTGGATACACATGATAGTCTCCCCCAAGCCCCAGATCTAATCACACCCGCCAACTCTCTGTTACTGTGAAGATAATATTTACTGTGAATAAAATATTCTCAGTTTTCAGGACAAGGACATGCATGTCTTTGGGGGCCATTATTCTTCCTGCCCCCCTGAGGACTCAAGCAGAGTTCACACACTTGGCAGGTGAGCCCTAAAATCTGATCTTATCGAACATTATCACAGAAAGGACGAATCTCCAGATACAGTCACAAAGAGGATTAGGACTGGGCCTCCCTGGTGGCGCAACAATTTAAGTCTCAGCCTATGAAGCTATCTGCTGCCACTGCAGCACGGGTTCGATCCCCGGCCAAGGAGCTTCCCACATGGTGCAGCAGACCTCTCCTGTCTCCTCACTGCTCCCCTCAGCAGTGGATTTCAGTCAATCTGCCTGTTCTGCTCCCCACTCTGTCTCCGGTGAATCCTCTCACCACCACCCCCCACCTCTGGCCTACACCCCAGCTTGTGTGATAAATAAATAAATCTTCAAAAAAAGCAACAAAGAGAATTAGGATTTCATCATAGGAACTGGGGGCGGGGAGTGGACACAGTTCAGTCCACGGCGGGCACTTACCCCGCAACTTGGCCAAAACACAAGGGCCAGGCGTTCACTACGTCACAGAGCCTGGTCTCTGGGTAGCCCTAGTGCCTGTTGAGTTTGGAGAAGCACCAGACGGTGAGGGCTCCCCCGTCATCCCCCCCGAGGGACAACAATTGAGGTTCCCCAGGGCTGTGCCTTGTGTGCCTCTTGCTCTCTCCACCAGGAAAAGGCCCCTGTCAGGGTGGCCAAGATTTTTGCATGAGCGTAGCATGCAGAGGTGAGGGCCTGGGAAGGGGCAGTGCACGTGCCTGCATCGAACATGAACTGTGTGAATTCAGGGAAAATGACATAATCTTTAATATGGAGAGCAGCCGGATGCCCCCTTAGCAGAAGCTGAATAATAAAACTTCATGCAGGTGTATCATGTTAGAGGTCACGTGTATGTTTTAGTATTTCTTTTAGGGTTAAAATACCCAGGGATATGCACATGTCTCTATATATAATATGCATAATATCTATCTACCTAGCACGTGTGCAGAGGACAGACGTTATTCACCAATATCATATAGAGAATACTAGACATTATACACCAAGCAATTAACAATGGCAGGAAACCGCCTTTCATTTCTCTGTAATTTGGGTTTATTTTTGATGTAACTAGAATTTGTTTCTGCACAGAGAAAGTCTTAGTTTATGTTTCAAAAAGACTTGTCAATGGAGAAAAGAATAAAAAACTAGATGGGATAAAGGCACATCACAGGGAATAGGGGAAATCCAGACATGGAGAAAAAAGGAAATATTTAGTATGTTCCTCTCTATTCTTCTTTCAACAGATATCATGTGGCTTCTATGGAAACTGTTAAGTCCTTTTTTTTAACCTACTATTATATTGCAAGCAGTCCCCATGTCATTAAATATTCTAGGTATAGATATATATTTTTAATGACTGTATAATATTCCTTCATGAGTGCCATCATTTATTTATCACCCTCTATCGATTCCCTTCCACATTACCCATTAATACCTTAACTACTAGGATGAGAAATGGTGACTCTCACAGTCCTTAGTCAACGAATGTGTATCTGGAACATTCCAGAGTGTATCAAAGTCATTACTTCATTAATATAGAGAGGGCACAGACCAAAACAAATCAATATCTCTGAGCTGTGTCCTCCTTCAAGGAGCAGACACCCTTCCCATCGAGACCTGAGCTCCCCACCTTGTCTTGCTTGCCTCTTCATTTCTCCCCACCCCCATTTCCTGGCAGGTGCCCCAGCAGCGCCAACTGGTCTTTTTTTCTCATGAAAAAATAACTTTGGGATAAAAATACGGTTGTATGTGAGCCTAGTAATTTTCCAAAAATAGACCTGCCTCAACCTTGCTGTCTGTCCTTTGTATGAGAATGCACCACTTTGCCAACCGAAAGAGTTTGTGGGTTGGAATGGACATGTAGGGGAGCCAGTGGAAGAGAAGAGAGAAGAGGGCCTCACCCTCGCCACGGGAGAAGCAAAATACTGACGGCTCGCCTCCCTGACGCTGCCCGGGGGACAAGGGCAGCAGGAGCCTCAGGGACTGGAGAGGGGCATTTCCAGGGACAGCCCACCCCCTCTGGCATGGCATCTGCCACCTGGCTGGAGACTGATTACATATTTCTGGCGGCACCGGAAGGGCACTGCCCTGTTCTGCTTTGGTATCAATATAATAATAAAGATAATCTAAAAATAGCTTTTCCACCTTTGGAATAAAACCTTTTGTGTTGAGCAGAATCTGGGAGGAGAGGTTAATTGGGGGTGACTCACAATCTTAGGTTTGCAAAAAAGAGGGTTAAGTGGAGGACTCTTTGCAGTGGTTATTTACCTTGAGGCTCTGGCCTCTCCACCCTGCAGGTTAAGCTGCCAGGGAGGACCCAGCCCAGCCCTGGCTCCTTCCTGGTGCCCAGAAGCAGATGCTTGATGTTACCTTCGAGATTACAGTCTCTGAGCACCTCTGGAAACAGCAAACGGGAAGATCCAGTCCAACGTGGAAGACTCCGATTCCGCCTTCCCTGGACTGGAGAGATGTTCTTATCAGCAACAAGGACCAAAGTCACAAATCACACTAAAGCCAACCATTGCTTTGGGGACTCCGCACACAAAGCTAGATAAAACCGCCTGGTGTGGTCAAGGGGGTCTCAGTCTAGCAGGAAAATGTGAAAACAGCTGTCCCAGCGTACAGGGAGCAGACAGGTGTGTCCGTCATTCATTCAACAACCACCATACGCACTATGAGCCAGGCGCCCAGCTACGTCGGGGGCGCCGTGTGTCCAGTACAGCCCTGCCCTTAGGGAGCGTATTAGCAGGAACAGAGACATTGAACAAATAATAACACATCTTTGATTTACATTTGCATTTGGTTTGCATTTGTGATAAATGCCTCGGGTAATGTACACGCTTGGATAACACCCCAAAACAGGCTCCTGCAGGAGCCCCCATCTGTCTCTTCCGCTCTGCTGTGTGTACACACACCCTTCCCCTCCTCCAGGTCCCACCTTTGACCCCCTGGCCCCATGGGCCCTGGCTGCCTGCTGCTGGCCTGGAAGTCTCTGCACCGGCAAATCCAGCAGTGGGCCCCTCTGCCCAGCTGGCTACAACATCTGGGCTCGCTGGAATCCGACGGGGGTATGAGGAGAATGGCTCTCGGTCGGGAAAACACCAGACGGGGATCCAGCTCTGGCACCAAGCAGCTGCGTGGTCTGGATTCTGCACACACACTGAACCCCGCCACTCCTGCCCCTGCTGCAGACCGCCACGCCCTCTACCACAATGAGAAAGCAGGCCCCACGGGCCCTGGAGCCAGAAAGCTGGGGTTCAGATGTCCAGCTTGGGCACATCAGCCTTGTCTCCTGTGCCTCAGTTTCCTTCTCTGTCCAACAGGGATGAGGTCAGTGCTGGCACTTGGGGTGCTCGCGAGGAGCAGAGGCCTGTGTGTGTCACAGAGGGCCCAGCTGCTCTTCTTCACATTCACCTTGTGTGAAGGTTAATGCCCCAGCCCAGGGTGCCCAGAGAGCGGGCTCAGTGCTGCTGGGGGTGTGTCTGCTGGAAGGTCTTGGGGAGAGATTAGCCTTTGATTCAGTGAACAGAGTAAAGCAGATACCAACCCCCCAATGGCTTTGTCCATGCCCGTTGTCCATGCCACTGTGGCCCCTAAAAGGACACAAAGGCCAGGCCGGTTACTCTCAGGCTGATGGGTGCAGCGGGGACACCCCCTCTCCTGCCCCCAGGGCTCCTGGCTCCCGGTCTGCAGACTAGCACAGGAGTCGGTGCCACTGGCTCTGCGGCTCTCGGGGCTGCAGGCTGCTCCGAGCTCTCGCTGGGTCTCCAGCCCGCAATGACAGGTCACGGAAAGTCACGGCATCAGGCTCCGTAACCATGAGAGCCAATTTCTTGTAATGAACCTCTCATATCTGTCACCCCTGTACGCGTCAATCACCCGCTATCTGTTATCTATCATCTATCTACTTACATATCTATCATGTATTTATCTATCACGTATCAATCTTCCTTATCATCAATCATCTATTTAGTTACCTACCTATCATCCATCTGTCTATCATCTATCTATCTATCTATCAATCTATCTATCTGGCATCTATCTGTCTATCTAATCTGCTTATCACCCATCCATCCATCCACTCATCCATCTGTCTACCCACCCCCCTACCTGTCTCTAACTCCTGGTCTGTTTCTCTCACACTACTTCCTCTCTGAGTGTGATTTTGAAAGGTGCTCCCAGTGTTCCTGGCTGATTAGCTGTGCAGTTTGTGGCTACACCAGAGGCTCTCACCCTTGAGTGTGTGGCAGAATCACCTGGAAGCCTTGTTAGAACAGACTACTGGACCCCACCCGTTTTGGGTGCTAAAGGTCCAGAGCAGGGCTGGGAGTGTGACTTCCAGCAAGTGTCCTGGTGATGCTGCCGTCTGGGATGCACACACTGAGCCACTGGATGACACTAACTGCTCAGCCTCATCTGCATAAACCTGCAAAGGGACACAGACCTGAGCATCTACTACGTGCCCTGCACACAGTAGGATTTTATCTTCCATGTGTTTTATCTTATGTCACCACAACTTAGGCTCCTGACTTCACTGATAAAGTTACCTGACACAGACAAGGGAAGTGACGGAGTCTGGTCTTGACCTCTGACCTCTGGGTGTCAGTTCCGTCTCTGCTTTCTCCATTGCTTCTTGACTCAGTTTTGGGAGAAACAGGGCCAGGAGGAACCAGAAGAGGAGGAAGAAGCCGTCTGGAAGGGGTGTCTCTTGGGCAGATGGGTCTTGCACTGCTGATGTTACGGTGGGGGCGACAGAAACAAATCCAACTGAGAGGCCCGCAGGGGCGCAGCCGGCCGGCAGCAGGCGGGGGACTCAGTCGCAGGTCCTCCCTGGCAGCTCTCTGGGTCACAGAGAGGCACCCAGGTCTCAGACTCAGGTCTCCCACCTCATCCCACCCCGTGGCTGGAGGCCCCCAACAGAGCCGAACAGCGCGGGCTGTTTTGCAGCACTTCCTCCCGGCGCCTCAGGAAACAGGTGTCGCCCATTAACAGGAGAGCGGCACTAATCTGAAGGCAGCGCGCGGCCATTAAGGCCCTGACACTGAGCTACAATTTTGGCAAATAGGACACAAATGCGCGAGATGCCAAGCGCCCCACCGTCAGGTCCCAGCTGTGGCTGGGGGAGGGGAGAGCAGGGAGCGGGAGTGGGGCTTTGATGGAGAGAAGCCAGCACGGGGGCACCCACCAGGCCTGGCCGCCAGCCTTGAGCCTGGAGACCTGTCGGGCCCCTGGAGCTGGCCTGGAGGAGGGGCTGGGTGTTGGCAGCCCTGACCTGGCCACCAGTTGGCAATCTCACCTGCAGACCCCAGCCCTCATGGGAAAAGCCCCCAGGACGCTGATTTGCATGTGACTTGCGTGCTGGGTCTGGGGGTCGCTCTCCTCTTCCTTTCTCTCCAGCCCCTTCCTTTGCCATGTTGAGCTGGAACAAGCAGATCTTGGGGAGACGTGCCACCTGCTCTCCTGCGCTGGGGACATGGGGTCCCATGTAATAGAGTGATGGGGTGCAAGGCCACAAGTCCACAGGGTGAGCTTGAAGGCTCCTTTGGGGCATTTCAATACCCAGGGGTCCAGAACCTCAATGACCACTTGGATCTTGTGAAAATGCAGATTCTGGCTCATCAGGCCCAGCAGGGCTCCCAGAGCCAGCGCTTCAGACACGCTTGGGTGGTGCCCAGCTCCAGCCCACACTGCAGCGAGGAGGGCGGGGCTCCCAGACACGACCCCACTGCAGCCCCCTGGGCACGTCGTACCAGCGCCTGCCCGCTCCCAGAGCTTCCGATGGACGTGGTCTGACCTTGAGTCTCAGGTGGTTCCCCCAGGCAAGTTTGGCCCCGCTATTGCAGAGGACGTGCCGAGCTACAGATCCAGCCAGCCTCCACGCTCCGTCTGTGGAACGGCGCTCACCTCTGCTGCAGACGGGGGAGGACTCGGGAAACACCCATTAGGGGTTGGGCGCCAGCCGATGGCACGAAGCCCACGCCCCCCACTTCACAGGTGCCCCCAGTTACTTGTCAGACAGCAAGCCCAGGCCTCTTGGCTGTAAGCTCGGGGGTCTTTATTCATCAGCCCATCTGCCCACTGTAGGTGCCGTGAGGACGCAGTGGAGAGCAGAAGCTGGGGGCACATCACTCATGGTGTGGGCAGGGGGAGAGCGCCCGCCTGGTACCCCGGATGTCAGGACAGCAACTTTTCTGTGTTGTGAGAAGCGACTGGGGGAGAGGACTTCTTGCCAGTGAACCAGCATCCTCACGCCCTTTGCTCGTCAGCTCTCTTCTTTGGCAGGGAGGATGGAGAGGAAGAGAAACGTTTGCTCCACAGAAGGGCATCTGCCACTTTCCCACTTGGAGATGGGATTGAAATAGCTTTTTCGGATCTTGCAGTTAAGCTGACATGTATGGCCCCCTCCAGCCCGCCGCGGCTCCCTCCCAACGGCAGTTATCTCGACTCCAGCAGAACGGCTCTATCTCCCGCGCTCGCAGCTGTTGGCTTCACAATAGCGAGCGGCTGGGCCCCAAACAGCCTTGGTGCAAATAGCATCAGAAAAGCAGACAGGCTGGGGCGGGGCGAAGAGGGCAGGACGGTGCCGCCTCCCCGCCCATCTGCGGGGTCAGCCTGCATCTCGGGGTACCTGGACGTCCCCAGGGCACGTGGGGAAACAGGGGCATGTGGAGCTGGGGCTAAGAATGATCTGAAGATGACACAGCTAAAAAAGCATCACTTAAAGGTGCGCGAGGTAAATGCCACTTCTGGGCCAGCGCCGCTCCCTAGGCTGGGAATGAGGTAATGAATTATTACCCAAGGAGATGAAACCACTAATAAATTCACAAGCAAAGCTGGGAGAGGTTAAACTCCATTTTTAAAGAGGAGCTGGTGATTTATAAAGTGCCCCCTCTCCCTGCCTCCTGGGGCGCCATCCGCCTCCCTGTCCCTCCTTTCACGCCGCCTTCTTTTTCCCACTCGGGGGGCCTTTGACCCTGCCCATAGCGTACCCCCTAATTGCTTCTGGCTGCTCTCTTTCATTCCCCTCTGGCAGGTCACCCCCAACCCCAAAGGGAAAGCAAGCCCAAATTGGGCTGAAATTTGGGCCAGTCAGTTTCAAGAACTCAGTCCCCAAGGAAAGGCTACAAGGAAATCTGTCTTCCTGAGAAGTCCGTTCCGACCTTTGAGCTAACAAATTAGGTCCCAGACTGACTCCGGAGAGGCAATCAGGCTGTGACGGGGCGTGGGGCGGGCGGCCGGGCAGCGACTAATCACTGAGATGCAGAGCTCACGCCTGCAGAATCCGGCCCTGTTTGGGGGTGCTCGCGGGCTCTGTTTTAGTCCTTCCTGGGTCTGCTTGAATCCCTCTGAGCTCCACTCCTGAAGCCCTGGGCTGCTCCATCTGGGCGCCTCTCCTCCCCTGCCTGCACCGTCAAGTCTCCCTGTGTGACCACTGGGCCTGTTTCCGTGGCGACGGGGCTGTGACGTCACCGGTGGAGGCCGTGAGCCTCCAGGCAGGAGGATGAGAGCAGCAGGTACCCGGGAAGAGGCAACGGCCAGGCTCTTGCCCTGCGTCGTTGTCTTCTGCAGTGGAGACCAGGGCGCAGCACGTGGGGTGGGAATGGGCCGAGGGTGGCTGCAGCCACTGCCAACCCTGCCAGCGCTGATGCCGCCGAGCTCAACGAGAGGCAGACAGACGTCCCCCACCCCTTCCCCAAGCTCCCATTCGGGCCCCACGCGCCTCTTCTGACTTAAAAAGCCCTGTGACTCATGAGGGGCTCAGTTTCCCTAGTGGGCCCTTTCCCGCAGCCTGCCCGGTACCTTCTGGTGCCGTGACATGAAGGTGCGATCACCCTGGTCACCTCATGTGCCCAACTCCAGCAAAAACCAGGCTGGGGGCCCCCTTCTCGCAGGCTGGGTTCTGCAGAAGCCCAGTGCCTTTGGGGTTAGCCTCAGCCGGAAGATGCCGATAACTCAGTGATGGAAGAATGGGGGGTCCGCTGAAGTTCCAGCCAGGCGCCCAGAGGAAGCTGCAGCCTCCGTTTGGAAGGAAGGGCTCCCTCCGGCCTGCAGTGCCCCCTTCACCCGTGTTTCTGGTCATTTGCTGCACAGGTGGAGTCGTGGAGACGAGCCCAGTTCACTCGGACGCCCCCTGAGCACGCTGCACGCTCTGAGCCCGGCCAGTTCACACCAGCTCAGAGCAAATTCAGGGTTCTGACCTGGGGGTCCCAAAGCCCCTCTTGTGTGCCTTTACTGATCACCCACAGAATGGAGGGGCACTGGCCCACAGTAGGATGGCAGAGGGCAAGCTGCAGTGGCACCCCCGGAGAGCACGAGACAGCCAGGCCTGTGCGGTCCTGGGTGTAGCACCCCGGGGTGCTCTTCCTGTAGGGTCCGCCAGCAAAACCAAAGCAACCCCCTAAGAACCACTCCAAAGAATGGAGGGGGGGGGGGAAGAAAGTGAGAAAATCTTTATTATTGATTGTTTATACCTAAGAAATCGAGGAGAGAGGATTCCCATTGCCCAGCCAGGAGGTGAAGAGTTAATCCCATAATCTAGTCTGCCGGGGAGCAAGGCAAGGGCTGGAGCTATTTTCAAACCGAAGCGTGCATGAAGAATGCTTGATGCCTGTCGGGGCGGAGGGGGAGCCGAGAGCCCGAGACCATCCATTGACAAGCAGCTGAGTGCCAGAGAGAGTCCATCCAGAGAGTCCCATTCCCAAGGCCTGGTGGAACCCCAAAGACAGAGGGGTGCTCCCCGGCCTTCCATGAGCGACTGGGCTACCGCCCCTCTTTCGGCTTCTCCTATGGGCCCACTCCCCTCGCAAGCCACAGAACCCCACTGAAGTCCCCACAAATTCCTGCTGACCTTTTCGGAGTTAGGCCAATTGCACTCCGGCGAAACAGCTCACAAATTGCAAAGCAGCTCATGCAAACTCTTCTAGTTACCGAGAGAGCCCGAGAGCGCAGTTCTGTCCCTGGCTGTGTGTTGGAATCAGCTGGAGAATTTTCGAGCTGCCTGGTGCCAGAGTCTCCCCACCCCCAAAGCATAATTGCATCGATATTGGAGGCAGTGGCCGTTTTTTAAAGCTCCCCAGGTGACTTAACCATGCAACAAAGTCTGAGAACTGCAAAACTAGAGGATTTGGGATTTTCGAATTGCTTAGTGGTGAGTCTTTGGGTTGAAATGGATCAAGTTTGATGCCCTGCTAATGGGATCACAACACATTGGCCCCGGGGCTGCCATCTTGAAACCAAATAACGAGGCTTCCATATGGGTGTTATTTCCTTGGATTCGAAGGAGATGTGGACAGAGGGGGTGGAATTGGCGTTGAATTAAGTGTTCACTACACTGTCACGATGTTGAGAGGGAGGAGGCCAGAAGGAGCCATGGTGCTTTGTGGGGGACAGCTGAATCCCAGGAACTGTGCCTGGAAGAGGATGCGGACATTTCACTTATCTTTCCAACCATGTGCCAGTGGGCGCGCCCCCATTTTACAGATGAGGAAATGAAGGCTCAAAGGGCGCAAGTCTGGTCCAAATCTGCATGGGATTGCGTGCGGGGAGACAGCTTTCCCTGGTCTCTCCCAGGTCTGCCCGTCCTGCAAGAGGAGACGCACGTCACCCTCCCCTTCCCGAGCAAAGGGCCGGCATGTGTACCGTCCATTGAGAGTCAGGTTTCACTCACCTGTGAGCCCAGGTGTTGCCTGTCCCTGCTTGGGTCACCTTCCAGAGCTGGTGTGGGAACTGCGTCCAAACAACACAAGTCTCTGGCTGCCACGGACGCTGGAGACAGCCCTGGCCTGCCCCAGGCCGGCTCCTGTCGGCATCGGAAGCTGTGGCCGCTGGCAGCCGCTTCACCTGTGGTGGATTCAGCATTTTTTTTTTTAAAGATTTATTTATTTATACATACAAGCTGGGGTACAGGCCAGAGACTTGGGGTGGCCAGAAGGTTCACCAGAGACAGAGTGGGGAGCAGAACAGGCAGATCAGAAATACACTGCTGAGGGGAGCAGCGGGCGAGGCAGCAGAGGTCTGCCGCACCATGTGGGATTCTCCTCCGCCAAGCGTCGAACCCGCATCGCTGCTGCCGACAGCTCCGCAGCGCAGCGCAGTGCTCAACCACTGCGCCACCAGGGAAGCCCCGGATTCAGTATCTTTAAGTAAACCTGTGTCTTTCTAAAACCTGTGCGCTTAGGAGATGCACCAGCAAGAGGTGATATCAAATGAAGGCAAACCACACATGCCTGATGGTGATTGCTTCTCCTCGAGGCATAAAATAGTAACACAGATGAGCCCCTTTTCCCTTTCCTATGAAATAAATTCAATCTGTATCAAGAGTTAAAAAACTAAAACTTGGGGCCTCCCTGGTGGCGCACTGGGTTAAGTCTCAGCACTATGAAGCCAGCCACAGCCACTGCAGCCCGAATTCAATCCCAGCCAGGGAGCTGACCCACATGGCGCAGCAGACCTCTCCTGTCTCCCCGCTGCTCCCCTCAGCAGTGTATTTCAGTAGATCCGCCTGTCCTGCTCCCCTCTCTGTCTCTGGTGAACCTCTCACTCCCCGCACCTCTGGCCTACACCCCAGTTCTTGTATGCATAAATAAATAAATCTTTAAAAAAGAAAACTGTAAAACTTGGGGCACAATGCAGTACCCAGTTAGTTCCAAATTCCACTTGGCTGTCAGCGCTACTAAGCTTTTCTTTTTTCTCTCAAGAACATTTCACCGGATCCAGCCAAAAGCCTCTAGGCCTTTGATAAGCAAATCTGGGCCTGGCCTGGCGTCAGCGCCCAAATCCACTTACTCCGTGTTGTCACAGCCCAACACCCTCTATTACCTGCTTCCCAAATTGGAAAGGAAGGAAATTTCCTCTGGCGTTAATGCGGCCTGCTTGCCCCCTCGTTCGTGACCGTTTCTCTCTGATGTCAGAATTTTTAAGACAGATGCTAGTCCCGGGGCCTCCTGCGCAGCCCTTTCCTGTCCCAATGCTCCACTTAAAGCCACAGAGTTAGCAGAGCAGCCGCATTTTGAGAGGATCACTGTTTTCTGGCACAAATTACCTTCTCTTCTACTGAAGGGGAATTTAATAAGCAATGGGGATTTCTAGTAGCAGGTTCTATGTAATTTTCAGCTGTTAATTGTTACTATTAAAATTATTAAAACTCACTCCTCTTTCTGTGCCAGGAACTTTGAACGTGCTTTAGAAGTTATCTTAAATCTACTCAACCACCTTCAAAGTGAAGCTGGGGCTTCCAGGAGGAAAAAATGTCTTGTCTCCCGCGCTGCAAAGGGCAGAGATCTGCCCACAGCTCAGTCCGCCCTGCCTGATTCCAGTTTTTCCTTCGACTCCCAACTGTGCTTGCATAAACAGCTTCATGAGTGCAACTCACAGAGCACAGACACATACTCACGCCCACATTCACACACACGTACGCGCACTCACACCCACACACGGTGCATGGGAAAGGACATGCAAACCACGCTGCTCCCTGCCTGGCTCCACACCGCTCCTGGCAATAACCAGGGCTCAGCTCTCTCCCAGTGGGGCCAGCCGGGCTCACTGAATGAGGCTGGCGGGAACCAGCTGTAAAGAGCTGCCACCTTTGACCTCTGGGCTGGTGAACTCCCCACCAGGCTTGGCAAAAGTTGGGAGGCCCAGACAAGATCACCTGGGGTAGGCGCTGCTCCAGAACAGAAGGAGTTCGCTCTGGCCCTTTAGGGCAGCGGGAGGGGCTTCCGATGGCCCAAGCTCATCAGAGAGTCCGGCTTTCCAGCTGCAGCCCGACTGCCCTCCCTCTCTCCCCTCCCCCACCAGCAGCCACAGACCCTGGAGTTTCGGGGCTGGCAGGTAACTCATGGGGGGGGGGTTCACCTTCCTCGAGCCTTCCAAAACTGAGCACCTCGGGGACACAGCAACTCCAGGAACAGAGATTTTGATGTTGTGAGCAGCCTAAGACGTGTCTAGCTTGCTGCTAGTTGGCAAGACATTCATTCATTCATTCATTCATTCATTCTCTTCATGGCTCCTTGGGATTGAAGGAACCCTTGTAACCACACAGTGACAAATATGCAAACCTGTCACCCTTCAGAGATCTAAGAGGACAGGCCTGTTGTCCAGCGGGGGCGGGGACCCTCCTAGGCACCCGCCCGCTCCAGCTCAAGCCGATGTGGGATGACATCTCAGTGATGTCCACAGCTCAAGGCCCCGTTAGCAGGGACAGGTCCTGGCTACCACCTCGCTGCCAGCATTGTCCCCGACATGCTGAAGGATGGGGGTGTGCTTTGTGCCAAAGGCAGCGCGGTATCAAGCGGGCAGGCAGGGCCGGCAGGGCCACTGTCAACTCGGGCAGACAGATAAGAGTCCAGAGCCCTCGGTGGGGTTTTACAGGCCTTCGGTGTTGAATCAGGGAACGGGGTGCACAGGCACCCCAGGCAGGGAGGCGGAGCAGGGGGCTGGGAGCAGGCTCTCTGCTGCCTCTCTCTGGCATTCCCCTCTCAGCCTCGTGTGGTCATCGCCCTGGCTCAGAGTGACGCCACCCTATCACCCCTCCCTTCTAGGCTCAGGTGTGTGCGCTCACACACATGCACACCTGTGCTGCCTGGGCCCAGGTGTGCACAATAATAGGGGGGCAAGATGGCAGACACCAGTCATGGGGTAGAGGGGAGAGGGCGCAAAAGAGCCCGAGGATCTCATTTACCTCCAGGCAGACACTCGCACGTTTTCACATATTTCTGCATGTTTGATACCCGCGCTTGCGTGTGTCAGGGGTGGGAGGAGCCCCCGACAGACACGGTCTCCATAACACTGAGGGAATAAACTGCCGCCTGCTATCTGACTTCGGCAACCCAATCTGCATTTTCCACACATGTGCAGCTTTTCAAATATTTATACGCCTCTATTTAAAATCTGAGATGTCGCCTTCCCCCCCACGTGCCTGTGCGCTCTCTCCTGCTCGCTCTCCCTCCCAGCCCCCCTCCCCACCTTTTTACTTTCTCTTAGTTCCCACACAAGTATATGTTGATGAGGAAACTCCTAGGCGAGCCACCCTTTTCATTGCCAAGTCGGGGTCACTGAGGGAACATTTGAGCCACTCGTGGTCCTAGAACCAAATGCTGCCTGATGAGCCCAGCAGGGGCTGACTGGACACCCAGGTCCCCTTCCCCAGTCCTGGGTGCCTCCTGAGGCGGCCCGCCCTCTGGGGAGTGCTGGGCTGCAGGGGAGAGCTCGAGGAGGAAGGGCTAATTGGTGTTTGCCCAGGGCTTCGGGAGAGGCGCTGGGTAAACACCAGCCTCACCTGGCTTCCTGGAGGCTTAGGCCTGATCTCCGGGCCTGTGGTGACTGCCTGGAGGCGGGTGCAGTGAGGCAACTAGGCACAGGGCGGGAGGGGGGCTGGGAGGCTGGCAAGGCCCGCAGCCCCCGAGAATCTTCTCGATTTCTCTGGGCTCTCTGTGGTCACGCAGATGCCCTCTCGCAGCCGCCTGTCTCTGGTGACGCCGCCCACAGCCCGGCCTCCAGGCCCAGGTGTGCCCACTCACGCACGCACCGCGCTCAGGTGTCCGCCCTCAGGCCCACGTGCCCGCGCCCGCGCTCCCAGCGCCTTCTGCATCAGCACGACCGAGGCGCAGGTGTGGCGCGGAGGCCAGTGGCGCAGAAGCCTGACTCATTCACTCTCCCCACGTGGGGGAAGGTGGCTGAGGCAGGCCCGGCCTCTCCGCATCCTCCAGGTCTGCACCCTCTCGCTGAGCCTGAGCGGCGGAGCTCCCGGGAGCAGCACCCGTCTCTGGCCCCAACTGCGTGGGCCCTGCGAAGCCCTAAATGACTTCCAGTGGGAGATTCTGCTGCTCACACGTCACGCAGACTCCACTCGGGTGCCTCCCGGGTGTGCCGTCTGCACTCGCCGCCTGGCGGTGGGTCCGGCTCTAAGGAAGGTCTTGTCGGCAGGTCCGCTCTGGGGCCCACGGAACCTTGTCCTTCCAGAGTCAAGTTTAGCAAAAAAGCCACACACACACATATACACACACATGCACACGGGCACACACACCCCTACATACACTATACACACACCCATGCATACACACCCAAACACATACGTGTGCACACACTGATGCACATATACACGTTCACACATGTGCTTGCATACAGCCATGCACACGCGTACAACACACACACACCTCTGTGCGCATACACATACATGCACGCACATACACACATGCCGAAAGCGGCATTCTGGGCGATGGCAGATGCACGGGCGGTGAGAAGGAAGCCACTAGGACAAGCAGCGGGGGCAGGAGGGGTTTCTGCTGTGTCACACCTGCCCTGCCCTGTCCACCCTGCTCTGGGTGCTGGGAGACTGGCCTCGGGGGACATGTCCCTGGGCTTCCACGCTCCGGGGCTTCCAGCTGCCTCCGCCAACGGCGGCGGCCACAGACCAGAGCAAGGGCACAGAGTGAGGCCCCGCCTCCATTCCGCTGGCCGCTGGCCGCTGGCCACAGGGCGGCTCAAGTGCTGAGGCCACCCAAGTCCCAACCTCTCCGACGGCCACTGCCCCCCTGGGCCTGACCCTTCCCTCCCCCGTCCTCCCAGCTCACGCTCCAACCCCGAGTTGCGGTCTCCCGTTCACTGTGCCCTCCCCCTGGAAATCATCCTTTTGCGTGCCCTCCCCCGAGCGGCCTCGCATGAACGCGCTTCGGGTGGGAGCCGTGACTGAGTCCCAGGATGGACGCGGGAACTAGGGTTCCAGGACTGAAGCTTGTCGGGGCTCCGTGCCCAGCTGCTCATCTTCACAACTGCCAGAGTGAGTGACCCGAGGAATTCTGTCTCCACTGTTTAAAAAAGTGTCTATTTCGTGTCCCCCTAAAACAGCCCTCTGGCGTGCTAGATGCCCCCTCACTCGGGGTTTCTCAAACCAGTAACTGCCCCTGTGGGCTCGAGGCTCGGCACAAGGCGGGCTCAGCTCCGTGGCTTCGACCCCCTTTTTCCTCTCGAGAAGAAATCCGATGAGAAGAACCTCGGGTGGCGGAAGCTGTTAGGGACCTGCCGGAGGAGGGAGCTGACGATGAGCCATGCGGGTGAGCAGGGGCGCAGGCGGGCGGGGCACGGTGGCCCTGCAGCTGGTGTGGCCGTGCCTTTGGCACAGTGTCAAATGAGATCGTGCTCCGGCCTCCTCCTTTTGCACATCTGGATGTTCTCAAGCGCCGGCTGGACGGTCTGGAGGCAGGCCCTTCTGGTACAGAAAACAGACAAAAGACCCGTAGCTTCCTTGGTGTTCTGCTGTCACGACATTGTCTCAGGGCAGAAGTGGACTGGATCGCAGCTTCTAGAACTTGGTGCTGTCACGATGGCTGGTGTAAGAACAGCTACATACTGGAAGGAGAGCACTGCTGTGGGTCGTCGTGTCCACAGCCCCAGAATGGGTCTGTGTCCCGGCTTCTTTGCGGTCACTCTTTTGTTCTGTGAAGGATGGAAGATTCACTGCCCTGTATTGATAAGTAGCTCCTCTCCTTGAAATCAGACGCTCGCCATCTTCACCGGAGATTTATCTCTGACCGGGGAGAGCCCCCTCCCCACGCAGCCCTTGACTGGCCGCCTGCTCAGAGAGCCAGGCTACTTCGCCGTACAGGCAGGTCAGGTGCTGTCCGCCAGCACCCCCACACCTCAATGGCTTAAACACACAGGGTTTATGTCCCCCCCCCACCACCATGGACTTGCCCGTGGACTCCAGCAGGGGCCCAGCCCCAAATTGTCGTCACCCTGACCCCAGAGCCAGGTGGCCAGAGCACCCCGGCTTGGGACCTACAGGGAACGTGGCGGGACACGTGTGAGCCCTTGAAGCTTCGGCCCCCGTTGACAGGCTCCCGGTCCACTGGCCGAAGCAAGGCACGTGGCCGGACCCGTGGGCTCCCCCGACAACCCCTACAAGGTCCTTACGTGTGGGAGCCGAACATCTACAGCAGCGCCCAGGGCCCCGGCGCTGGCTGCTTCCCAGGAGAGGCCCTGACCGTGCCTGGGGAACCGTCTCTGCAGCCGTCTCTGCCTCTGTGGGCACTGCCCCTGCTGTGACACTTTGACCTCACCTGTCACCAAAGGACACACCTTTGTTCCTAGGGCTTCCCTAGCGAGGTTCCAGGATGTAGGCGATAGAAACATCAGGAATCTATGATGTCATAGTTCTGGAGGCAGACGTCCAGGGCCAAGGCGGCACCAGGGACACGCACGCGCTGAAGCCCCTCAAGGATCCTCCCTGCCTCTTCCTGCTCCCGGCAGCCCCGGGTGCTCCTGGCTTGTGGCCGACCCCTCCCATCTCTGCCCCATCTGCACACGGACGTCTCCTGTGTCTGTGCCCAAACGTCCTGTTATAAGGACACTGGCCACAGGGCCGGCCCCACCCAATCTAGCATGGCACATGCTGAACTACTTGTGCAGAGACCATCTTTCCAAACCAGATCACACGGACGAGGCACACGCCCTCAGGCGGGCACGCTCCACCCAGCGGCGTCCTGGGTTCATATTTTTAAAACATTAGTCCACAGTTTTGTCTTTGAGTTGCTGTTTCGGCTCAGGAAACCTTTTTTTAAATGCGATCCTAAAGAACTCTCCAGCAACCCAAGGCTATCAGGCTGGTAATAACAGCTGTCCGGTTAGAAGGTACAGTTGTCCCCAAATAAGGAATTCGAAGCCCCCCTCCTTTCACCTTCAAATTGTGACTGGGTGTGTTTGGGTGTCATGCGTGGGGGTGTAGCTGTCTTTTCCTGTGGCTGGAACAGAATGGGGGGCCAGCGTGGGCTCCCATGTGGAAGGGTCTTTGTCCCGGGGGAGACGGGCTCACTCTTTCCTGCTGCCCCCTCGCCGATGCGGAGGGAGACCCTGCCTCTCCTCCACCCCAGTGAGAAGACCTGACACTCCAGTCCTGGAGAAGAAAAGAGACAGTTGTCCCTCTAGGCCTGTGGTTTAACTGGCTCAAGAAAAGGAGACTCTGCCTCCCCGGCTGGCCTATGCCTGCCTTTGCATGGAGACAGAAGCTGACATTTACCTCTTTGTTTCCCCTTCTCCAGACATCGCCTTCCGTGGGCACCAACTCCCTTGGGGCCCTGCGGATTGAGCGGTAGGCTGAGAGAGGGTGCAGGCATCCTGGTTCGTCCAGGCCCCAGAGGTCCCCATCCACACCACAGGCCTCAGTTCTTCCAAGAGGACCCCCACGGCACCCAATAGCCCCTGGACTCTCTGTAGGGCCAGCGGCTCCTTGGAAGAGCTTGAAATCCTGGGGAGAGATTGGCGTTTCTCAGCACTGGCCGTGGATAGGAAACTGCTGGGGCCTGGAGGCGCACCGAGGTGGAGGTAGAATCCACCTGCATCTCCCATCAGAGTTCCTGGGCAGGGATGGGGAAGGCAGCCGCGCTAGCACAGCGGATCCTGGTTCTGTCAGCGGAGATCCAGTGGCCCACACCGCCAGGCTTCCATCCTAGATGAGATCAGATCGTTCCCTTGGAATCGTCTGGAACGCCCCGTGGCCTGCAGTTAGAGACCACTTACAAATCATCCGCAGAAGCTCTGTGACCAAGTTTATTCTAGAAATGAGTCAGTGAAGTCTCTCGCTGCCATCCTCAGCATCACCATATGAAAATCCACCCCATAAAGCCTTTATTTTCTTGGAAAATGAGGTATGAAGGAGAAGGAGAACGCTGGAGCTGATGTGTTGTCTTTTTGCATCGGCTGCTCAGGTGTGCAGATTTCAATGTGGGGCTCAGCTCTAGGAGACCCCCCAGATGCTCAGTGGGTCCTGCCTTCGTCTCTGACCTTGGGTTCCTCCATTTCCTCCAGTCTCAATTTTTTGTATCATGCTTTTCTCCTTCCTGTTAGCATATGGAAGTGCCAGGAATCCTTTGGGGGATGTAAAAATATACATATAAACAAGCAAGAGGTGGACCAGATGAGGAGGATGAAAGTCATGCCTGCAAGCTACGGACAGCCTTCCTAGCTAGAGGAAGCGCTTCTGGTGTTCAGGCCACCTCCTCAGGGAAGCCCTCCCTGACTGCCCCGGCCAGACTTGCCGCCTCCTGCAAAGTGATGTGAACTCTTGTTCTCTATTAAAATGATGGTTCAACGTCATTTCCCCACCAGGCTGTAATTTCCATGTGGGTAGGAAGCATGCCTATGGTTCTCAGGGGGGTAACCCCAGTGCCAGACCTTGCCTGTTGCAAAGTAACTACCTGATGCATATTTATTGGGTAAGCAAACGGAAATAACTGCAGACTCTACTGCTCAGCGAATTCATGAGAAATGGAAAGTTGTGTGATAAGAAGGTGACTCATAGAGTAAGGAGAGAGAATGAAGGAGAGAGGCAGGCAGAGAAGAAGAGAACAAGTGGCTGGAAAGGAGACAAAAGGTGTTTTTTCAGCCTGGGAGGGAGGAAGTTGAAAGGAGCTGACAGGCTCTGAGCTACGACTGTTCCCGAGACCCCAGCAAGAGGCTGCGCCAACAGCATCTCGCTTTGTCTTCCTTGTGGCTTTATCTGTTATCCTCACCAGGCTGGCGGGCGACTCCTTCCCAGATGAGACAGCCCGTCTTGAGAAGTCTGAACGGTCGAAATCCACAAAGCCAGTGAGTAGCTGAGTCAGATCTGAGTCTGAGGCTTCAAAGCCGCCGGCTGACCTCTGAGGGCCAGTGGCAAGGCGCCAACGTCCAGAAGTGGCCTTGAGGACCTCGGAGCGATTCACCCCCACCCAATGGGCCCTCCTCATCTGCCTGGGGCATGGGGATGTACTCACAGTGGGCCTCCTGCTGTGTGGCAGCCAGGTGAGCCTCGGCACAGGGGCGAATGACACTGACCTTGGCACTGGTGTGAATGGAGCACCTGGGTGAGAACTAGGGGCCAGCTGGGGGTCAGCTTGGGACACTTCTCCCTCCCCTTGCTGGTGGGGGCAGCCTCCAGGGAAGGCCACCACCGGCTGCATGCCCCCTGGCTCCCCCGGCCTCCGTCTACACCTCCTTCAGCAACGGCTGCAGAGGAGCTAGCCAGGCGGAGTGGGAGGGTGTCGGGCTGGGACTGGCCAGGGGCCCAGAGGGGCGGGCACCAGCTGCTTCAGCAAGGCCGCCCGAGCCTTGCACACTGGGGCTGGGGGCTTCTTCCTTCCAGCTGCAGCGGCGGCTTGGCCCGCGGCCGTCCCTGGTGGATTCTTGCCATGTGTAAACTGATCTGTGGGGGCAGGAAGCCTCAGCCAGACACTCTGGCCAAGAAGAAGGATGGTGGGGCCGAGGGGCACCCACAGGTGGAAGGACCCTATGTGTCCTCCTCGGTCCTGTGATCCACAGCTCTTGCTTCCATCTGGCTGTCTCAACCATCGTCCACAACTTAGTCCTTACGTGAGAACAGAAATGGGAGAGGGAGAATGTAGGCGAAGTTGCCCAAAATACAAAGGACTTAAAATCCCAGAAGCACAATTTGAAATCATTATTCTGAGTCCGTCGGGGTGGAGTCCTGTTCCTGGTTTTCAATCAATACCTTTGCGGCCAAGTGTGGGAGGGTGTGGGGGGCTGGAGCTCACCCACCCGCCTGCAGAGCCTCCCACAGGGATTGGGGCCTGTAGCAGTGGGGTGTGTCCTGGCTGCTGCTCTGCACTTGCAGGCTCCGAGACCCCCCCATCCAGTCCGAGTCCCCGAGTTACCTTGTCAGTTACATCCCGCCCTTATTTCTACTCCGAAGGGAGCAGAGCAGCAGAGGATGGGTTCTGGGTTTTGCATGATGGATGGAGATCAGCGCCAGGAGGAACTTCCCAGTAGGACGTTCCCTATGGGCCACTGAGAACAGCTCACGTCTGGTCTCCAGGGACATTTAAATGCTGAGGGGCCAGGGAGGCACCCTCCGAGCTTCTCGACCCTTCGTTTGTCCAGAGCACGTATCTTTGACAAAAGTAAAATGTGCAGAGATGGTTGCAGCTTCTAGAGCTCCCTCTCCTTGCTTCCTGAGATTAGGGGGAAATCGGCAGGGCCAGAGACACTGCCCCTTCCAGAGATACTGTGAGGAGGCAACAGCTAGGGAGGGGAAGGAGGGGCGGGCGCGTGGTTTAGTCAAAGAGCTGAGGAAGCAGGTGTCCCCTGAGGTCCCTCGCCGGCCAGCTCAGCTGTAATCACACCCCCGCGCCCCTGTGAATCAGCCACATGGCCACCAATCCCCCTCCGAGAAGTGGACATCACCGCTTATCCCCTCAGGCTAATCAAGATCAGAGGACATTTGGCCATTCTCCTGCCATGGCCACCCTGTTGGACCCTCACTTCCTGTTCCAGATGGACTCCATGAGCATCTGGGGCACAGCTGTTCCCAGACACCTGGCTTATCTTCAGAAGCTCGGATCTCAACGGCCATCTGGCCTCACATCCAACTCAGTGTGGGCCCCCTCCAAACGCTCCTGCCCGAGGCAGCCCAGTAGGAGCCTTCGTGTTTCCAGGCAGAGCCAGAAGATTCCAGGAGGCTGAGGAGTCCACAGCCTGGTCTGGGGCATTCTGCACACACCAGCAATCCACGAGCCAAGCTAGTCAGAAAGTGCATGGGGATCCGGTCAGGCTGCAGACAGCATGAATCCCACTGAATGACATTCTGGAAAAGGCAAACAAGCCCCTGGGGACAGTAGGAAAAGATCAGCAGTTGCCAGGGGTTCCTGAGGCAGGGGGTGAGTAGGGGAGCATGGGGGGGAGGGGCTCTGAGGGCAGTGAACCTGTTCTGGGAGGGCTTTTAAATGCGGGCGTGTGCGTTATATGCAGATGTGCACTCCCCTGGACACAGCAGTGTGTGCTCAATGACAACCGTGGCCTTCATTTATTGATTATGTATCAACACTGGCTCATCATTTGGAACCACTGTACCCACTAGCACAAGGTGTTCATAATAAGGGAAACCTGTCCTTTGCCTGCAATTTTGCTGCCAACCTAAAACTGCACAAAATAATAGTCTATTAATTTTTTTAAAAAGTAACACGGGAAGTGTAAGGCAAAGGAATAATGAGGGGGTGTAAAAATTTCGGGACATTTCCATGAAAGGAGTGAGTTGTGGGTGGGGGAGGAGGAAGGTCAAAGATCACGGTGGGGGCCAGGGGGAGGGGATGCAATAATGCAACAATGCGACTTCTTAGAATTTCTTAAAGACACATCTCCCCACCCAAAGCCCAAATCTGCCTCTTTTTGGGGAGCAGGCAGGGAGACCCCAGAAGCAGCAGAGGAGAAAGAAGGGGCGCGCCATGGGGCCCAGCCAGGGAATAGCACTCTTGGTAGAAGAGGCGCAAACCACAAGTGCAATTAGTCAAAAAAGAACTTGAAATTAAAAAATGATTCCAAGCCGAGGAGGGGAGTACATAAGTTACTGCAGCCCCCAAGACATTTATGAATAATACAAATGCCGCGAGGTGGTAGAGCCAGAGCTCAGTTAATTAATATGTACAGGAGCAGAGATGCACTCGAAAAACAATAGTGCTGTTTCCCCCTCGCTAAAAGTAAAAATATTTCCAGAAAGACTGACACGTTTATTATTTTCTAACATAATTACCTTATTGTGGAGCATTTGTAATGGAACACATTAGAGACGCCGAGCACCTGCCTGGCTTCCCTTAATGCAGTTTAGTTTGGAAGGAAGGTGGGAGGTGGGCTGGCTGGATGGGGGGCTGTGGGGAGGGGGCGTCTGGAGGGAGCCTTGCGGCTCGATATGCCTGGTGCCTTTTCTCGCAGTCCCCCTGCTTTCCCTAAGCCAAGTCAACCTCTCCCAGCTCCTCCTCCTCCTCCCACGTCTTCCCAGCCTTCCTGAGCCGCTGCCAGCTCCTGCTGACTGCCTCTGGAGCTGGGGGCAGCTGGAGGGGCAGGGGCTGTAGATGTGGTGCCCCCTGTTGCCTGAGGAAGGCTGCAGCGGAAGCAGGAGCTGCAGAGGCGGGGATGCATGAGCGCGGCAGTACAGGAGAGGGAGCAGTCACCCCAAGATTTGTCCTTGGGACAGCCTACTGGAGTGAAATGTCAGTCTCACCGATGCTTTTGGGACTCTTGTGGGCATGGACCATTGAGGCTGGGAACTCGCGTTCTGGTCCTGCGAGTTTTGGACCAAAAACCTCTAGTCACTTTGTCATTCTGGGTTCCAACCTGCAAAAGGTGCCAGAGAAGGGTGTCTGGGTGTCTGGGCGTCTGCCCCAGCGTCCAGCATGCCTGCCCCCAGCACTCCACCAGGCACTTGGGATGAGAGAGGCCTCCCTTCTGGCCTCACAGGGCGTGAGCAACCTGCTCTTTCCTGGATGAGGAAGCCTGGTCTTTCCCTCCCCTCCCATCACCCCCGACTGCCCCACCTTCCCGCTCACACCCCACAGAGACCAGAGCTGCCGTCCAACATGGCTTCATGTCCACGCACAAGCTTCCCATCTCCATCTGCAGTGGCTAAGGGGGCCTTCCCCAAGCTGACCTTGACGTCACGCGGCTACACCTCTGCACGTCCTACTCAAACATGCTGTCCGAGGGCCTGCCAGGTTCAAGGGCAGGGGACACACACAGCACCTCCACAGGGGGCGAGGACCGAAAGAGCAGAACATGGAAGCCGCCTAAGACACCGCCTCCAGGAAGCCCTCCGGGCCCCTCTCCCTCCTCCGGGCTGCGCCTGGGCCTCCCGCCAGCGTTCTCACCAAACGTGTCGCAAGTGTATTTAGTTTTCCTCCGGTTCCTGGAAGGTGGGTGTATGTCCTACTTTCTTTGCGCTTTGGGCACTACTTAGGGCTCATTGCGTGTCGAGAGCCGAATGGCCAAACAGGGGAGAGATGGGTCACACCCTGTGGGGGGGCTCCTTCCAGAGGAGGTGCCTGCAGCCTGGCCACTGCTCAGCTTAGGTTAGAGTGGTCAGAGGCCCCCAGAAGCTGTCCCCCAGCACACGAGCCCCCCACTGCCACTGCTCAGGGACAGCGGCCCCACCCAAGGTCTGTGACGTGATCAGACATTCCTTCTAGAATCAACCTTCAAGACCAACCTCCTCCACCTTCTCGCTTCTCTTTTCCAACCCCAGCCTTGGAACGAAAGGTAGCAGCAGGGAAGAGGGGAGAGTTCTGCTGGGAAGCCTGGAGGGAGACAGGGAAGTTGACCTTTGACCTGCTGCTCCCTCCTTGGCCCTCTGCAGGGGAGGGCAGAAACACCCTGCTCATTTCCTGCACGGTCCCCAGCCTCCTGACCTGGATGGCCGGGCCCTGGGAGAGACTGTTTGTCGAGCCATCCAGCGGGCAGCTCCCTCGTGGGCACCCTGCCCCGCTGCCTGACAGGCTGTGTGCGAGGGACAGGCCTGAATGACTGTAATATGAACCATGAAAGTGGATATTAAAGGCTTTATTACAGGGTGAGGACTGCTAATTGCAACGTTCCTTTCAGGAAGCTGAAGCTGATGAGTTTAAGCAGCGGCACCCAATTATTATAACACTGTCAGGCAGGCAGGGGAGAGGCAGGAGGGGGAGGCGGCGAGCTGAAGGCACAATTACCTGAACTTTATCCAAGTCACACACCGCCGGCCTGGAATTTTCAAGACTGGTTCTACCCGGAGCATCCTCTCTGTCACTGTAGGCTGTTGCAGATTTCTCCTCCCCCACGCTCCCCCTTTTCGTGGAGGAGGCGGTGGTGTATATGAACACCTACCTGACACCGGCCCCTCCCTGGTCTCTGCAGGTGACCTGGGAGGCAGCAAGAGGAGAGGCACTTCGGGGTCAAGCCTGGGGCTCTCCTAGGACAGAAGAGGCAGGTGAGAAAGGACCGGACCTAACCCCCCTCCCCGCCCACAGCTGCTAAGTGGCGCAGCCAGGCCGGGCCCTTGGTTTTGATTCTGGCTCAGGCCACAGACGCACTTTCCCAGTGACAGGTGGGGCCACGTGGAGACAGCGGGGAGATGCCGCAGGGGGATCAGCCAAGCCAGCACCGCCCACTGCGCCCCTGGGAGCCGGCCCTGCCCAGCGCGGTGAGCTCACGGAGGACCCAAAGCGCCCTCCCGGGAGACAGTTGCAAAGACCCTCGTCTCTCCGGTGTGCAAAGCGCTTTCAGACGCTCATGCCCTCAAGCGAAGGGGAGCGCCCCCGTGCCAGGCTCTGGAGATAAAGGGACGACGGGGACACACCAGCTCGGCGACAATGATGATGCTGTGTGGAAAGCGCTAGAAGAGGTGTGTGCACACACATAGCGCCTTTTTAAATTTAATCACATGGCGTGACGTGATTGCACATACAAAACGAATGTGCGGTGCGCTGCTCCCGGCGGGCGGTACAGACACGGAGCTGGCTCTAGCCGTGGGCTGGCTCAGTCACACAGGGACCACGGGGGGCTGCTGAATAGCAGCTCCGGGGGCTGGAGTAGGAGTTCAAAGCGCAGGGCGGAAGGGTGGGGGTTGGGAGACAAGAGGAGGGTCGGCTCCCTGCATCTGAATAGAAGCGTGGGCTCCACTGACGAGAATGCGGTTCCCGGGCTGTGGGGAAACAGACCAGCTCGTGGAGGTGCTGGCCCGTGTCCAGGGGATGCGAGGTGCCCCAGGGCCTACAAGAACCCCAGGTCTGGGGGACAGATGGGTGGCACTTAACGAAAGTGTGAAACTTCTGTTCTTCAAAAACACCTTTCGGGAAATGAGAGGCAGCCAGAGCGGGGGGAGAATATCCACACACGGAACGGCGCAGACTTAGGTCCAGAGTATATGAAGAGATCTTACATCTCGCTAACAAGACAACTCAGTGCCAAAAAAAAAAAGGAGAAAAGATTTAAATAGGCATTGAGCCAAAGAAAAAAGAGAGAAAAGATACTCAATATTATCAGCCGCCAGGGAAGGGACGCGGAAGCCGTGAGCTCCCAGCTCTGAGAACAGGCTCCGCGACCGCGCAAGGTCCGTGAGGAGGGAAAACAGGGGCCGCTCTCGCGCCCTGCTGGCCGGGGGAAGAGCCGAGGACTTTGGGGACAGTCTGGGGTTGCTTATAAAGCTAAACAGCCACTGAACAGGTCACCCACGATCCCAGTTCTATGTGCTTCTGACCCAGAGAAGGGGAAACGTCCTCCCGGGGGACGTGGGTGCTAGGCTTCCCGCCTGCCTGATTCATAAACGCTGGACCTTAAGGAGACGACCCAAACACACCCAGGAACGATAAACAAAACGGGGTCTATTTGCACGGTGGGTCTCTACTCAGCCGTGAAAGGGAATGATGGAGAGAGATGCAGGGGTCCGGGAATGAGAGATGGCGGAGAGGACACAGTGATTTCACTAAGGTGCAACTCCAGAACATGGGCCTCCCTGGTGGTGCGGGGTGTTAAGCCTCAGCCTATAAAGCTATCACCAGCCACTGCAGCATGAGTTCGATCCCCGGCCAGGGAGCTGACCTACATGGCGCAGCAGGCCTCTCCTGTCTCCCGGCTGCTCCCCTCAGCGGTGGACTTCAGTCAATTGGCCTATTCTACTCCCCACTCTGTCTCTGGTGAATCCTCTCACCACCCCCATACCTCTGGCCTACACCCCAGCTCTTGTATGCAAAATAACTAAATCTTAAAAAAAAAAAAAAAGGAATTCCAGAGCAGGCAGGTCAGAGGTGGGTGGATGGAGCGGGGGTATTGACTGTCTCTAGTCATGAGCACGTTGGGTGGCTATTTGGTTTTTGCAGTTGGGGTTGTCACCTGCATGTATATATTTGTAAAAATCCCTAAGATCAAGCACATGTTGCTATCTGTAAATCACAGCTCAACAAGGGTAACCTTGAAAAAGGTAATGGGGCCACCCCTTAGTAGGATGCGACTTACTTTACATATATGCGCAAACACATCCAAATAGCTATACAAGTGTATAGAAATCTCCCGAAGGATACACGCCCAAATGGCTGGACTGCTGACCGCTGGGGGTGGGGGGGCAGTCAGGAGAGAAGACTGGGGTTGCGCTAAGGTGTCGACGAGAAATGAGCGGTAACTACAGCATGTCATTTTACAAAGAGAGAATGTGTTCACGGGCTCTCTTCCACTTAAATTTTTTAAGAGCAGGACAGTAGAGGCAAGTCGCGGTTGCTCCGCCATCAAACATCCACTGAATGTCTTTTACCTGCATGGTTGGCCATTCCCTTCAATTACTTATGGCGCATCTACGTCCCCAACAATATGACATGAGACGAGGTTCTCCCTTCTTCCGCTCTGCCCTGAGCTCCACGAAAGAATGCGGGGGCCCGTGATTCAACGGCCAGCGTTTACCAGCTGGGGGACCAATTTGCTCAAATGTCTAAGCCTCACTTTGGCTGGACCCTAAAAGCGCCTGCCAGAGGGAGCTCCTGGGGGATTCAAGGAAAAAACAGAGGCAAAGAGCTCAGAGGACTTAATAAATAAGAGCTGCGATCGGTATTCTATTATTATTACTACCGTTTTATTGATTCTAAGACGTGTTTTTTTCATACTTTAATATTTCCAGAATTGGGCGCATCTTACAACTGATGTCACAATTTATTTGGCAAGCTCTTCCTTGGTGTGTAAGATAATGATGCACCTTGTAATCGGTGTGTCTTAGGCTTGTGAAATGTGGTGATAGCATTTTGCTCACAGCTTTCCCGTGAGGCCCATCCATATTTAAGCAACATTAGGAATGGGGAGAAAAGCTAAGCTTCTGACCAGTCTAGGGAGGAGGAGAAAGTGTAGGAAATTTAATTAAGCCACCGCTCCTCGCAATAGAATGTTCAGTGCGGCATAGATGTCCAGCTTGGGAGACCCCGAGCTTCGTAGGGACCACTTCTTTCATGTTTCTTCTTTTTTAATAAACATTTTATTTATTTTTGCATACAAGCTGGGGTGCAAGCCAGAAGTGTGGGGCAGTGAGAGGGTTCACCAGAGACAGAGTGGGGAGCAGAATAGGCAGATCAACCGAAATACACTGCTGGGGGAGCAGCGGGCGAGGCAGGAGAGGTCTGCTGTGCCATGTGGGAATCTCCCCTGCCGGGCATCGAACTTGCACCGCAGCTGCCAGCTCCACAGCACTGCGATTAACCCAACGCACGACCAGGGAGGCCCAGGACCACTTCTTTCCGTCTCACCTGCTTCCTCTCCCCGCGTGCCCAAGGCTAGCCCTTCGTGCTTCTGCCAGGCTCCTGCCAGCAGCCTCACCTCCGCTGCCAGGCTCTCCTCTAGCACATCACTGGGTCTGTGGGGGGCCTCCACCCATTGCCTCTGTTCCTGCATGCCCTGGCCAGCTGTCAATGCTGATGCTGCCACACACCCACTTGGAACCTTTTTGGTGCAGGGAATCAGCATGTCACACCTGCCAACTGGGCTGACTTCCCAAGAAAGAGAAAGCAGGAGACTCACAGAGTAGAGGGAAGGGCGGAGAAGCAGGCTGGGGAAATGAACAGGAACCAATGACCCAGGTGGACCAGAAAGACCCAGGGCCCTGCACCCTGCTCCCCCCAGCACCCCTCCTAGCACCCCCGCCCCCGCCCCAGCCACCACTAACCACCCGGCCCAGGACCCTCTCACCTGTGGGCCACTGTTTTGCAACCATCCCAGGCGGGGTAGGCCAGGTAGGTACTAGTGACGCGAAGGAGAATTTTGGAGCCTTGGCATCACTTGCACAGGTGTTATGGTAAGCGGGGGAAACCAGCCCGCGGGGAGCCAGCAACTGGAGACCCCCGCAAATCTCTATATGCTTTTTTTCTGGGCTTTCTCTGCTGTTCTCTCATGGCCTCTTCCTCTCCTCGTCGTTCTGGCTGAGTGACGCCGCCCTTATAGCCCTGCCTCTAGGCGCAGGTGTGCACATTTGCACATGCGCACACGCCCATGCTCAGGTGTCCATAGTCAGGCACGCGAGCCCCACACCCACATGCCCTCTACATAACAAGACCAGGCCACAGGTGATAGTCACAGAGGCCGATGGTGTAAAAGCCTGACCTTCATTTACCCGACAGTGTGTTTTCAACACCGGGGATGGACCCGGAAGTCTGATCCTCAGAAACGCCTCCTGTTTGGATTTGTCTGCGTTTCAGGCCGCTCCCCCGCGGAGCAGCCCTGAGCGTGGGGTCAGACTCCAGGGGCCGAGGGCCAGGCTTGTCTCCAGGCGGGGCTGGCTGGAGGATGAACCCCCCTATCTCCTGGCCACGCTTGCTTAAAAAGTGGAATCAGTGGCATTTTACTAAAATTAAAATGTATTAAAATTTAATTTGGCTAAAATGAAAAACGAATGAGAGAGGTCACAGCTGGATGAATGGCTGAGTCTAGCGATGCCACGTTTAAGCCACGTTTAAGGAGATACGCCCGTGAGCCTCCCAACTGCTGTGCCCCTCGCCCATCCTGGCTACACAATTCATAGCACAGGAGCTTCCCAGAGAAGTTGTTAGAAATGCAGATTCTGGGCCTCCCTGGTGGTGCAACAGGTTGAGCACAGCACTATGAAGCTATCCGCAGCCACTGCAGCACGAGTTCGATCCCCGGCCAGGGAGATTCCCAGAGGGCGCAGCAGACCTCTCCTGTCTCCCCGCTGCTCCCCTCAACAGTGTACTTCAGTGGATCCATCTGTTCTGCTCCCCACTCTGTCTCTGGTGAATCCTTTCACCTCCACACCTCCGGCCTACACCCCAGCTTGTGTGCATAAATAAATAAATCTTTAAAAAAAAAGAGAAATGCAGATTCTTGGGTCCCTCCCCAAACCCAGCGGAACCAGGGGAGTGTGGCGGGGTCGGGAAGGCAGGAAAGGGCTTCCACGTGCTGCTGATTGTAAGGCTTCCTTCCGCGGTACAAATGTGCAGCCGGGGTGGAGGGACACAGATGCCTGCACTTGTGCAAAACTCAGCAACTTTTGAGAGTAGGCGCTTGTCTTTACAAGCATGAGATTTTTGAAGCCGTCACTGTGTTTCTCCCCTGCCCGTGAGCAGCTCTTTCCCGCTCACCTGACCCATCCCCGGAAAGCAAGATCCAGCCCAGCCAGGGCCAGGGTGTCTGTGAGTCTCGGCCATGCGCCTCCTCCAGCGCAGAAGTCCAGGTGACTTTCTTTCCAGAGTGTTCATAGTCCACTTTGCCACAGTCATAGTCCATAGTCCACATCAGTGGCATCAGAGGGGCCAGATGTGGCTTGGACTCTAGGAGGCTGTCTCCACCTCAGCTCAGGGCCTGGCTTACCTGGTGGCTTCTTGTCTTTTATTGCAAATGAGCTTGACTTACTTGCTGGACAATTTGGCCACAGGGGCTTAGGATGACCTCATTTCATGGCCACCCAAGAGGAAAGACTGTCTCACCCAGCCTCAGAGAGGAGAACCCCAGGAATGGCTTGTAGGGGCTCACTTAAGCAGCCAGGACTGGCCCCCTCAGCCCCTCAGGGCCCAGAACTGGGCCTGGCTGTAGGCTGCCAGGCAGATGTACCCAAGGCTCTTGCAGGCCGGTCAACCCTTCAGCTGCCTTTCTGCCGATCCAGTTTTCATATGCCGTTCCAGTCGGTGCATGTTTCCTGGGGCAGACTGCCTTTCTCTGGGGGTCAAATGCATCAGTTTTAACATATATCAGCACAGAGAAAGACCATTCCAGAAGAACATTTCAGAGAATAAGCAGGGTCTTTGCTCATCCCAGTGCATCCAGAGAGGCCAGCCAGGGCGGGAGGGTCTCGGACCACATCATTTGAAGACTTGATGGAAACCAGGGTGTTTACCCCAGAACAGGGCGCCCTGGTGGGGTCCGCTGCTCTCACTCACACTTGTTCTCAGGGAAGAGAACGCTGTCTTGTTCCACCTGGCCTCACATGCAAAATTAGCCGGCCTCAGGATGAGGTCCAGGTTCTTAGCATGACGTCCAAGACCTGTGTCCATTTCTAGAGCCTTCTCTGATCTCATCTCAAGTTCTGAAGGAGTCGGTGTGAAGGGAAACAGCACGACACTCGCTAGAGGTGCTAAAGCAGGTTTCATCAGGCACCTTCTCTAGTATGCGCCAAGCTCAGCTCCAGCGAAAACAAAGATTAGTCTTCGTGGTGAGCTACGAGGGATAAAAGGGGGCTTGGAGAAATGGGAGGGGGGTTGTGGCCTGGCAGCACCGCATCTCCTCGGGCAGGACGAGCTGCAGTTGGTCCGCTCACGCAGCACGATGTTTGGCTTGGTGCCAGGCAGGCGCTCCCAGCTCCTAGTAGGCACGGGGCAGCAGGGGGCCAGAGGGAGGCCGGGCTTGGCATCTGTGTTGAGACGCCCCAATGCGATTGTGGAGCTTAGCAGCAATTTTTCTTGAAAGGAGGAATGAATGCGATTCTCTGTGCCACCCTGGCACGCCTGCCAGGGCTCGATTTAACCAGCCTGGACAACTGGGTCGAAGTATGTTCACAGCGGGTCAAGGAGGCAAAGAGACATAATGGAAAGAACCCAGAGTAGACAAAGGTCAGCCTTGCTGCGTTGTACTGGTGTGACTTCAAACAAGTGCGGTGACCCTATGAATGTGTTCGCTCGGCTCTAAAATGGGACGAACAATGCCTGGTTATTGGGGTGCAGGGAAGAATAAATGACATTTCACAGGCCGGGGAACGAGCCTGCTGCATGCCCCGGTGCTTAGGGAAAATTCCTCCCTCTTCATCCAATGGCTGGAAACATTTTATTGTGTGTTGTCTCCAAATGTGAGCCGATGTCCAAGCGTTTTGGAGGCAGAGGGGAGCCCCAGCTGCTCACTGTCACACAGAATTAAAAACGCAATAAAGATTCTGCTTCCTGACAAGCAGCGTCTCTGAGGTCTCTCTTGTCCGTCTTGCTGCATTAGACACGCCTCTTTCTGGACTTGGGCCTGGGGGGCGGGGTTTCCCAGGAGACATCCATGTGTTGGGTGACCCATATCAGATGCCAAACTCAAGGTGTTCTGCCCAACTCGCAGCTCCTCGGGGCCACTCCAGACTCTGGGAATCGATGTGACTTGCTCCCTAAAGCGATTCTTAGGCGCACAGAAATGGGGGTGGGGATGAGCCCAGAGGTCTCCAGGGGAGCAAGAGCGTGCCTCCCCCCACCAGCCCAACGGCCCATGGACGCCATGGGGATGTGTCTCCCCTAACCCCAGGGCCTGAGGTCCCCCACTAGACTCTGTTCTGACAGTGGGAGAATAACACTGAATAGTCGGGGTCCCCCGCACAGAACGGCTGAAAGCTGGGTTATCTGTCTGGCCCATGGTCCTCCCTTGGGCTCCTCAACCTCTCTAGGTCTCAGTTTCCCCACTTGCTAAGAGATGAGAAAAACTGCATTTCAGTCTCAGGCGTGACCAGCTAGTCCTGGTTTGCCCCTGAAAGTGGGCGCATCTGCACAGGGGACCACCTGGCGTGGCATCTATAGGTGCTAACGAAATGCTCGAACCCATTCTCTCTGCGATTGAGGCGAGGGAGGTGAGGTGATGTTTTCAGGCCCTTCTCAAGCATGGTACTTGGCCCAGGCACCTGGAGAAGGGCAGAGCCTCACCTGCTTGATTCAGGAGACGCATCTGACAAGATACCAGCCAGGCCAGGCTCCCACAGTGCTCTTTAGGGAAGCCCTAACTCCCCCGGCTCCCTTGGGAATGGCCGAACGCAATGTCCACAGCCCAGTCCTTACTTCTCAGTGTCAAGAAAGGAGCGATAGGGTAAGGGGAGAACCAAAAAAAATTCTAGAACGATGGGTTTCCATAAAATAAGCCAAAGCAGAGTTGATTTAATCAGGGTGGGTCTCAGGCAGCCCCCCACCCCAACAGAGCCTTCCTTTCGACAGCCCCCCAGGTGGTCCTGGGGATACTGGGACTGAGCCAGTGAAAGTCCCTCGAGGCCACGGGGCACCCTCCTTAGCACATGGCCCCTCTCAGTGCCCCACCTGCAGTCGGCAGCCATTCAATCTCCTTTCTCCACAGAGGCTGCACCCTAACTGCGGCATCACTGATTCCTCGCAGCGGGGCTCACAGGAAGGCTTTGGAGAGAGCCTGTTCTGATTAACGAGTAGAATTTAATTGCAGAGTCCTGGCCCGTCGACCATTTAAAGCCAATTGCTCAGCCTGGGAGTGGCAGCACCCCCCCCCCCCCCCCCCCCCCCCC